>JASAMZ010013879.1:0-17055 GCA_030248115.1 Linhomoeus sp. GSCO2_2 | reverse complement strand
CGTTGGTAGGGGGGGAGTAACCCCCCCCCCCAATCGAAACTATGGGTTTTTGTTGTTAGACCATATTTTCTCTCTGTGTGTGTATGTAGATCCTGTTACGATACAAGTTGTCTAGTTTGGATTTTAGATATAAATTTGAAGCCTATTTGTACGTAAATAGCCTATTCCGTGAGTGAATGGAGTATTTTGTGCGCAAATGGCCTATTTTGTGCGTAAATAGCATATTTTGTGGGTAAATAGCCTCTTTTGTGCGTGAATACCCTTTTTTGTGCGTAAATAGCTTCTTTTGTGCGTAAATAGTCTATTTTGCGCGCACATATCCTCTTTTGTGCGTGAGTAGCTTCTTTTGTGCATAAATAGTCCTTTCCTGTGCTTAAAATGTCAATTTTTTTAGCCTACTTTGTACATAAGTAGTCTGTTCTACACGTATTCAGCGCGACGTAAAGAAAAACGCTTGTATTCGTTTGTGTTGCGTAAAAACTCCCAATGCGTACTTTCCCATTTGCTTACAGTGGAGCGCCAAAGTGGCCATGATAATGGAGGTGCCTTTCGTTGCGTGTTTTCCCAATTTCTTGGTACAGAGATACGCCCTCAAGAAATTCCGCTTCCACGTCGGCGGCACGGTTACGGTAATTGGCGCCAAATTTGAAATTTTGAAATTTGTCGTTCCTTCGATCCTCTCTGAGCGCTTATTCCCGCCCCCCCCCCGGCAATCGGGCCGCAGTTTTGGACTTTTCCACAATTTTTAATTTCCTTAATATTGCACAATTTTAAATTTCCCTAATGTTCCGCACAATTTTTAATACGCCTCATTTTCCTCAATTTTTACTATCCCTTATTTTCCACAATTTTTAGTATTCGTTATTTTCCACAATCTTCCACAATTTTCCATAATTTTTCACATTTCTCCATAATTTTCCACAATTTTGCAATTTCCACAATTTTCCACATTTTTCCACAATTTTGACCCAATTTCCCACACTTTTCCACTATTTTCCACAATTTACCACAATTTTCCACACTTTTCCATAATTTTCCACAATTTTCCACACTTTTCCACTATTTTCTTACCACAATTTTCCACAATTTTCCACAATTTTCCACAATTTTCCACAATTTTCCGCACTTTTCCACAATTTTCCGCAATATTCCACAATTTTCCAGGCTGCCAAATTCGCCCTCGACCACGGCTGGGGCATCAACATAGGAGGGGGCTTCCACCACTGCTCCTCTAACAATGGAGGGGGTTTCTGCCCCTATGCCGACATTACAATTGCTTTGGAGTTCTTGTTTTTGAAGGGGTTGATACAGAAGGCGATGATTTTGGACTTGGACGCTCATCAGGTATGGCCCTCCCCCTTCTCTGCCCCTCCCCTACCCCCCCCCCCCTTCTTACAGTCGCTCGCTGTCTCTCCTTACAATGCCCCCCCCCAAACCAAACCAACGCCATAACCCCCCCCCCCCCCTCTCTCTTCACCTCCCTCCTTCCCTTCCTCCCACCTAGTCCTGCCTCTTACCTCCCCCCGCCCCTCCTTCCTATTCTTCCCCCTCCTCAACTCCCTCCCTCCCTACCTCCTAGTGGCGGGCCCAGGATTTTCGAATGGGGGGGGGGGCGCCACGTCAGAAAATTTTCGACTATTTTTCCATTGCCCGAGAATTTTGCCAAAAAATAGCGCCGCAGGCAAAAATGTTGCCATTTTTGGCCAACAATGTGCCAAAATGTGTCAAAAAACAAGCGCCGCAGGCGAAATTTTGGCGATTTTGAAGCTAAATATAGGAAATTTTACTTAAAATTGCGCCGCAGGCGAAAATTTTTGCATATACGCGCCTTTACTAAGGAAAATTTTTCCCTAAGGTCGGGCCCAATGGGGGGGGCTCCTACCCCCCGCCGGCGCCCCCCCCCCCCCGGCCCGCCAGTGCTACCTCCTCTTCATATCCCCCCCCCCCCCCCTCCTTTCCCTCCAATCTCCATCCTCTCCCCCCCTCCCTCCATACGTTTAGCGGGGGGGGGGGGTAAGCGCCCCCGCCCCCCCCCCCTCCCCCAGGGTCCTAGAACCCCCCCCCCCCCCCCATGAGGGGTCCTATACCCCCCCCCTTCTCGCTGGTTGGCTCGCAGCGCCCCCCCCCCCCATGTAGCCGAGTGCGTGCGTGCGTCAGTGTGTCACACCCCCCAATAGGGCAACGGTCACGAGCGGGACTTCACGGGAGATCAAAGGGTCTACATAATGGACGTCTACAACGCCTACATCTATCCGGGCGACGATAGAGCCAAAAGTTTGTGGATTTTCTGTAAAATTTGTTGGAATTGTGGAAATATGTGAGATTGTAGAAATCTGCAAAATTTGCGGAACATGTGACATTTGCGATATTTAACAATTTTGCGCACTTTTTTTAATTTAGAACGCACAACTATACAAAATTTGATAATTTTGCAAGTTCTTCAAGGGAAGCCAGTGCACTATATAGTTCTGTGGGATATTGTGTAGATACAGAATAATAGCATTTTCGCAATATTTTGAAAATGAGATGTGTAGAGAACCAATATAATCATCGATTTCTGTGATTTTTTTTGCAGAAAACGGAACCACTAGGAGTTTCTTGAATGTGTAAATAATTATTTAATTTCACAAATTTAAATTATTAAATTATTAACTTGAACTATTTTTAATTTCTTAAACTAAGTATAGAATTTTCGAAAAAATACTGCTGTGTAGAAATTCGTTGTTTCAACAAAAAATTAGCTATAACTAGGAATGATTAACATACTGGTGACATTCTCCTTTTGAATATTCCGCCAAATCGACAAATTAACCTTCCAAAATACAGAGGTTTTAATTCATCGCTTACTCCACTAGCGATTTTCATGTTTGTTAAAAATTAAAAATCCATCAAATCTTATTTTCTAATTTCAGGGGGCATTTCTCGCGAGGTTGTAGTGAATCATTCGACTTCCGACAAAAGCTACATGGAAAAATTGGCGGGAAATTTGAATTCGGCGCTAAATGAATTCGATGCGGATATTCTACTGTACAACGCCGGCACGGACTGTCTGCAGGGCGACCCCTTGGGGAATATGCGGCTTTCGCCCGAGGTATTTTTGTTTTGTTTAATTTTAAATTATCGTAGGTACTCTAATAAGCCCCACCCCATACCTGTAACGCGCCCCCCTCTGGGAGGGGGTGGGAGGGGGGGGGGTAATCCGGATTTTAGGGGCGGGGGCGGGGGTGGGGGTCAAATGACCTAAACATTTGGCAAAAAAGTAAGGAAATTTTGCAAAAATAAGGTAAAAAGTGCCAAAAATCGCTTAATTTTGATGAAAAACAGCCTACATAGTGCGCCTCAGGGGAAAATTTTCGCAATTTTTGGGAGGAACGTCTTTCAGGGGGGGGGGGATCTCCGGCTTGCGAATACGAGTGTCTTTTGTTAAGCTTTTAAGGAATTTGACATATTATTTCATGTAAAATGCCTAAAGGCAGAAAGGAGAATATGTTCCAAGTATGAAGCATGTAAAAGTAAGAGTATTAAACGATATTCCTCTGGTGTAGCAAATGCGGCGCTTTGCGCCGCCCACCAATTTGTTAAAGAAAGAACAGTACCAGTATTGATTGAAAGAAAGCATTTTCGACTAAAATCATCCACACAAACTGCGCAAAGGTCACAACGACACGCGGCAACATATTCGGCACACCCTAGCGTGTCGTTGTGACCTTTGCGCAGTTTGTGTGGATGATTTTAGTCGAAAATGCTTTCTTTCAATCAATACTGGTACTATTCTTTCTTTAACAAATTGGTGGGCGGCGCAAAGCGCCGCATTTGCTACACCAGAGGAATATCGTTTAATACTCTTACTTTTACATGCTTCATACTTGGAACATATTCTCCTTTCTGCCTTTAGGCATTTTACATGAAATACTCTTACTTTTTGATTGGCGGAGCCAATCAACCCACGTTGCCGATGTAGGCCACCTTGAGACACGACTGTAGAGGCTTTTGTACGAGTTTGACCCATTTGGGTAACGCACCGGACGAGCAGGTCAATTTTGGATCACGTATGCAGTTCCTCCTGAACGAGCGGAGGCACTCAAAACGAATACCTAGGGCAATTTTGTTACTCGTATGCAGGGCCTCCTGAACGAGCGGGGGCATTTTGAGGCACGCACAAACCGAGTAGAACAATTTTGGGACACGTATGCAGGGCCTCTTGAACGAGCGTGATCACTTTGGGGTACGCACAAAATGAGTAGGACAATTTTGGGACGCGTTTGCAGGGCCTCCTGAACGAGCGGGGTCACTTTGAGGCGCGTACAAAATGAGTCGGACAATTTTGGGACACGTTTGCAGGGCCTCCTGAACGAGCGGGGGCACTTTGAGGCACGTACAAAACGAGTAGGACAATTTTGGGACACGTATGCAGGGCCTCCTGAACGAGCGTTGGCGTTTTGAGGCACGTACAAAACGAGTAGGACAATTTTGGGACACGTATGCAGGGCCTTCTGAACGAGCGGGGGCACTTTGAGGCACGTACGAAACGAGTAGGACAATTTTGGGACACGTATGCAGGGCCTCCTGAACGAGCGGGGGCACTCTGAGGCACGTACAAAACGAGTAGGACAATATTGGGACACGTATGCAGGGCCTCCTGAACGAGCGGGGGCACTTTGAGGCACGTACAAAACGAGTAGGACAATTTTGGAACACGTATGCAGGGCCTCCTGAACGAGCGGGGGCACTTTGAGGCACGTACAAAACGAGTAGGACAATATTGGGACACGTATGCAGGGCCTCCTGAACGAGCGGGGGCACTTTGAGGCACGTACAAAACGAGTAGGACAATTTTGGAACACGTATGCAGGGCCTCCTGAACGAGCGGGGGCACTTTGAGGCACGTACAAAACGAGTAGGACAATTTTGGGACACGTATGCAGGGCCTTCTGAATGAGCGGGGGCACTTTGAGGCACGTACAAAACGAGTAGGACACTTTTGGGACACGTATGCAGGGCCTCCTGAACGAGCGGGGGAACTTTGAGGCACGTACAAAACGAGTAGGACAATTTTGGGACACGTATGCAGGGCCTCCTGAACAAGCGGGGGCACTTTGAGGCACGTACAAAACGAGTAGGACAATTTTGGGACACGTATGCAGGGCCTCCTGAACGAGCGGGGGCACTTTGAGACACGCACAGAATGAGTAGGACAATTCTGGGACACGTATGCAGGACCTCCTGAACGAGCGGGGGCACTCTGGGGCTTGTACTGTATAGCGCGCAACCACGGTTGGGAAGAATAGCAGGCGACTCGACGAGATCCTCATTGATGGACGTTAGAGCGTGATCTGGCGAAGAAGAAGAAGAAGGAGAAGGAGAAGACGGAGAAGAATTCACCCCCCGCCGTTGGGACAAGAAACGCGCCACGATCCTTTTTTCGCCTGTAACTTTCGCTACACTTAACCGATTTTCACCAAATTTGGAATTTAATCTGTCTATGACAATGTCCTTTAGTGTGCCAAATTTCATTCAATTCCGTTTAGTACAGCCCGAGAAACAAACATCGTGACGATGGGAAAAGGTGCGCGCGGCCTGGATGGAACATATTATGGTTTGGCGCTGCCGCGCCAACCATGATTTAGTAGTATAATACTCGGCTACTTCTTATCAAAATTCGATTAATTTTTTAGTGCATAGTCGAGCGCGACGAATTCGTCTTTTCCGAGTGCAAGAGGCGCAATATTCCAATCGTGATGGTGACCAGGTGAATTGTCAATACTTTTGAACAATTTTCGTTATAGTTTTTGTAAATTTTCGCTTCATTTCAGCGGCGGCTACCAGCGAAACAACGCCCGAATCATCGCCGACTCAATTCTGAATCTGTGGCGCAAGGATTTGATTCAAAAACCGAATTTGTGAAAGATTTTTTTGTTGATTTTCTCTTGACTTGCGCTGTACAGAGTTGCGAAAACTATAAAAAGGTTGACGAAATTCCATAAAGTGTACGGTTGAATCCTCATGAAATTGCACCACTTGGCAAAAATTTAACAAAGTGGGTAGGTAAGTTTTGAAATGACCAAAATGAAAGGAAGGTCTTGAAAACATACGTCTATGCGTGTATTCTGCGATTCGTCCGTCAATGCGTAAAATACTCTTCCGCTTAAAACACAAATTGGCTCAAATCACCATGTGTTATTACACAACCAAAAATATTTGAATTTCGTTGAAATTTTGACGAAAATAGGATTAATTGTTTGAAGAATACGAAAATATGTTTAGAACGGCGTATGTATAGAGCGTGTGTGATTCGTACGAATTGATTTTTCGCGGCGTCGCAGGTAATTTGGGGAAATTTGGCTGCTTTTAGGTGCAGAATTTGTATAGAATTTGCCCTGAAGTCGGTCACTGGTCGTGTTAAGCCAAGCTTCGACCCGCCAGACTGCGGCGCCGACTGACTCTTGTGCACTGTGGGCGCAGGGCGAGCCTAAGCGAAGCCTAGTTTCGTAGGAGAATCCTGCATGATTGGTAACAACACGTCATTAGAAATGACAACGTCCTGGCAAAGACGGTATGAGTCGCAATGCAGTTTTCTGATGCGTAAAATTAGTGCAAGGCCGCATAGAAGTACTTCGTCAGAAATCGATCTTTGGACTCGTTTTGGCCTGGCCTACAGCTACAGGATTCTGGTGGAGTTCTGTGGCGTTATGGCATTTTTTGGTGCAGGGAGTTTCCCGAAGTTTGAAGCTCGTGCACTGGCGGAATTTGTGGTGAATCGTTGGCTCTTTGGGAGGAAATATGCCCACCAATCACAAACTCATTCCAATGCAATGATTCATCTATGGTTGCGCGAGTGCGAGAGAATACCTTTCGATTGGGCCGTCAACGACTGCTCTTCGAGTTCGATTGGATGTTTGAAGGGGAATTCTGGACTACTATTGCGGTCTTCGTCAACGCAAGACGTTCAACTGCACGCACGGTCGTGTTAGTATGTATCTGGATTGGAGATTGGTTGGTGTCTGGATTGGATATTGTAGATTCTCCACATATAGCGAAAATCACGCATTGCTAGTGACAACTGCATACTCTGCTGGATCAATGTACATCCAACTCGGTAGGCCCAGCAAAGGCCTAGCACAGGCGTTGCTTCCACAGCCCTAGCCAATGGGCCAGCTGTTGAGTGGGAAAGAGGTGCTGCACTTGATCCTGGTAGACCATTGAGAAGAGGACGTGAATGACGATGCCCAGACAACCGTTGAGATCGACGAACGGGGGAACGCGTTGCACAAAGAGTTTTGAGACTGCAGCATTTTGTCAGCATATTACTTCTCCTTCATTGTCATAGAATCGATAGGCGGAACGGAGTGTCCGAACTTTGCCTGTATAGTAGCAAGTAGTGAATATTTCAAGTAGCACCTAACCCAATTGAGTTTCTAGACCAGTCTACTCCAACAGGATGGGCTGTTGGAACAAACCGATTAGCACCAATTAATTAAACTAGGAAGTTTAACCATCCTTGCGCTTACGGCTGAAACCATGAATACTCCCTGGCCATGGTAATACAAATTTGCAGTTTACTGTCTCGCTGACAGCAAAACATCTGCATCTGCATGTGTTTCTTTGTGCAATGCGCCCCAGATGTAGAATTGGTTCGGTATTCATATTCAGATTGTGGGCCAGTTCGGAAACGGCCGAGACAGGATCTATGATCTTCCTTGTCGTGGCTCTGGTCAATCCAAGGCCCTTGTTCAGCAGGAAACGCAGTGCGTGATAGGGATCCCAAGTTGCCTCCATGGTGCCGCTGACGAAGCAGCAGACGATGATGATGCTGACGCAGATTAAATTCAGCAGGACGCTACCGAACAGTAGGCGGTAATTGCGCCCGCGCTCGCGCCTTCGACGCTCCATCTCCTCGGGCGGGACCGTGCCCGACTTGGGCCCATTGCAGAACTCGACCACCTTCGCTCTGATAGCCTTGATGAAGCCCATTTGACTGCGAAACAGGAACATCAGCTGGACGGCCAGCAACACTTTACGGACCCCGGTGAAAATAGGGGCAGAGTAGAGGAGGATGGATGGGCCGATGTTATGCCCAAGAATATAGAACGTCTGGAACAGTCCAACGAGTAGCAGGTGGGGAAGGCAGTGCCGGCCTGTCATGGCGAAGAGTTGGCGAAAGGTGTTCTGCAGTCCAGAGTCCCCGTTGTTCTGCAGGGCGAGCATCCGCTCCTTTGCCAGCCAATAGATGGTCACCTGCAGAAAACAGTTACAACATGGCATGGAGACCAGCCGCCCCATAATTCACAACAGTTACGCTAACAATTAGAGTAAGACCTCCAATAAGCGATCCCATTTCCTGTTGAAACCTGTCCTGTTATGCTCGTTGATGAGCTACTGTTCTTCCCAGTATAGCACACCAAACTTCAATAATGCGTGCGTACCTACAGCAAGTCACGCTCGTCATTGATTAGGCTTCTATTGTCAGGTTATGTCAGCCAAGACGCCCAATCATGCAGGTTTCAGAGCAAGAGATTACGAAATGGAATGCTGAGGTGACCACCCACTTGCACTGAACAATAAGCGACGACCCGTTAACACGCGATCCCCCTCTAATAAGCGACCCCCCAGCCCCTCCCCTAGAGAGGTAGTTAAAGTAATAAGCGACCAGGTCGCTTATTGGAGACTAGCGTCGCAACTGTTGTGACCCTCCACCTCAACCATCACCGTCGACACGATACTGACACCTTTCTGGTTCTGGTTCTGTAGTCAATACTGCCTGATGTTGTGACCTTTCTCTTGACATCAGACCAGATCCTGATCAGTTGTTCACCATCCATGGTCCTCCCACCCCCCCCCCCCCCCATAATGAGCCACCTCTCCTGCCAGAATACCAACTCTCAGACAAATTCTCATCGCGATCACTGGCCTGGTTCAGAAGCAGTAGTGGGCTGGTCACCAGACCGTCCAGGATCTCTCGCAGCAGAATGTCCACCGTCCATCCGAATGGACGAAAGCACGGCCGCCACATGTAGCGTGTTCGCCGGTCCAAACCCGTGACAATGCCAGTAGAGTAGACAACGCTGGCGGCGCACACGGCCATGTCCGTGCAGATCTCGGCCAGGTGGAGTCGGGCGGCCCTCTTGTTCGACGTCTTGGAAGCGTTGCATTGACATTTGACCCCAAATGTGTTAATGTTATGTGATATTATGTTATAACATTATGCTAACAAAATATGTTATGGCAGAAGGCACACTGGGGCGATCAAAACTGCGGAGTGAGACCGCTCTGCGGCTCTAACCTTTCGGTTACTGTATCTCGCGAAATTCAAACTAGAATCTCAGCTTTTCCTGACTGAGCTATCAGTGAGACGAGACCTATCCATTGACCCTAAGATTACCTCACTACGGCTTTCTAACGCCGAGATCTTAGAGCGGACCCACGAACGAACAAACGAACGCACACCGAAGAGCTCAGCCCGGCGCCGGACGTAAAAATATATGCATCAAACCTTCATCTTGCGTTCATATGGCGTCCGTGGGTCACGCTATTCACTCACTGCTACATATGTAGTTAATAACACTCGTGTTACGTCCTGGGGAATAGTTTGAGGCATCGTCGGGCACCTGGCGGACAAAATTGGTCTTCCCGATGGTGAAAACTAAAACGAGCCTTCAAAATCGCGCGCTACATACAGTCCCAGCGGGAAATTGCGTTGGAAAACCCTGTTTTGCGTTCGAAACTGCGTCCGCGGCTACAAAAGTGCCTTTCCGTCCACAGCTGGCGGCAATTTGATATGTGTATGTAGACTGGGTTACTTCCGACTCTGTCAACCAGAAGGATTTAAATACTGTCGTTTCTTCGCCATGAAAATCCTTCAGATGTCACGAAGTTGGAGCTACCGTAATCCTGAGCCATAATCCAATCTTTCTGCCATAAATTGTGTTTGAGGACGTTTTTGCGAGGTTTAGCAACATAACTTAGTAGAGTGGCCCTCAGTTCACCATGTAAATGTAAAATTTCTCATCTGATTAACATTTGTAATGCAAAACGTGGAAAAGACAAAACACGCGTTTTCCAACGCAATTTCCCGCTGGGACTGTAATCCCAAAGTGGGTTTACGAATAGTCAAAATTTGACTGCCCCTTTACAAATCCCATACCAAATACAGAGCGCTAGAGCTCCTGAACACGAATCTGCGCTGTGAGGTCCCCATACACTAAACAGTGACTTCTGTCGTATGCAACGCCTCCCTGGTCCTTCAACACTAGCCAAATAACGGCCATGGAGAAGATTCCACCCACCAAGCCCACAGGGGTGGTGATGTGGAGGTCCGCCCACCTCTGGTACCAGCCGACCAGATTGGCACGGCTGCCGTCCTGCCTGAAGGCAGGGTGACCAATAGAAACTCATTTTAGTTCCAGTTTTAGTTAAAATTATGGTGTTGTCTGAGTTTCAGTTTCAGTTTCAGTTATGGAATCCGCGCCAGTTTCGATTCAGTAACTGAAACTGAGTTTCAGTTAATGAAGGTTCAGAAATCAGAAAGTCACAACGAATTGCTCAAAATCATTCTTGTGGAATGACAAGGAAGCGATTGCTTGGAATGGCATCCTTGCATTTTGGACCTAAATTTGAACAAAAAGTCTACATATGTACAAAACTCGGCGTGAATTTTGTGAAAATCTGCTGAAATTCGGTAAGATTCGACATTCAAATAACTGAAACTAATCTGTGAGTTTCAGTTTCAGTTTCAGTTAGTTTCAGTTTCAGTTAACTGATTGTAACTGAAACTGAAACTGAAACTAGTTTAAGTTTCTATTGGCCGTCCTGCCTGAAGGTGGCGTAGTCCACCAGGCTGGCGTGTCTGCCGATGGTCCACAGGACGTGGGGAGTGGGCAGGCTGCAGGCGGGGCGCAGGGCCAGCGCGCACCGCTCCTCCACACTTGCCCAGAGGGCGTGGCGCCAGCTCTCATCTTTCGCCCACGAAGTGAAGTTCCGGGGCCAGCGAGTGTAGCGTGTGGTGTACGGTGTTCTGTAGTGTCTCATAGGTCGGCCAGTGATGGCCCAGGTCGCCCGGCACTGCTCGTCCACCGCGCGCAGATGTTTCGACCCCCGCCGCCACCGACCGTCCTTGACCCCACCCCACAAGCAGCGGTAGAAGGCGCAGTAGAGAGGCGCGTGGTACTGGTAGCTGGAGAAATTAGAACTCGGTAGCAGGGTGACCAATAGAAACTCATTTTAGTTTTAGTTTCAGTGTCAGTTAATATTATGACGCTGGTCGAGTTTCAGTTTCAGTAACTGAAACTGAGTTTCACTTATTGAAGGCCCAGAATGTCTCTGTTTATTGTTTAAATCTATGCTTGATTGCTGATATTTTGCGGATTCAAGATCAATTTTGAGCTTTTGTTAGTTTCTTTAGTGTCTTAGACAAACGATATGAAGCTGATATGAATGAAGCGTCAACTTCAGTCGCAATATTTGGCCAGTGCTTGATGAAAATACACTAAGATTTTGCAAAATCTCGACCTTACATAACTGAAACTATGTAAACTGTGAGTTTCAGTTTCAGTTGTGGCGCCCGCGCTTGTTTCGATTCAGTTTCAGATAACTGATTGTAACTGAAACTGAAACTAGTTTAAGTTTCTATTGGCCACCCTGCTCGGTAGGTTTTTTTCTCTTTCTAGTATAACTAAGCGACTATTGAGTGGCCATTAAGTAGAACCTTTGCTTTTGCATTTTGGACCAGCAGCTTCTAATCGCTGCTTATCAGGCACGCGAAGCAGCGTTTAACCAGTTGACAACTAATACATTACATGGTCACATACACGTATTCGTTGGTCCTGACTTTGCGCCCATCGATCAACTTCACCCCATACACATTGTTTGGCCCTTTGCTCTTTATCCATTGCGTCGTACGTCTTATTCTGGCGAAATGGCGAGCTCTGAGGATCAGCCTGAATAAGATGCGTCGTAATATAGGTAGAATATATAGGGACAGCTGGCCTCACAGCCAATGGATTTTGCATTGAGCTAAAGTAGAATCACACCACTGAAGAACATCACTCAGTCTTGACAGTGGCCATACCTGTGCTCTCTGGTTTCGCCCACTTCTTCTGGACGGTTCTCTGGGGTCGCCCAGATGAGAGCGTGCAATAGAACGACAGCAGAAGCGCTGAGCACTGCCACCCCAGCGGTCATCTCGTCAGCTTCGATGACCTTTGTACACTTTACAGAACCAACTTATACTTTGAGGGGCTCCGAAAAGCACGCTTCGCTCAGCGCTGGCAATAAGCCGTCTTCTGAGCAGGATGACCAATAGACACTCAATTTGGTTTCAGTTTCAGTTTCAGGGTGCTGGCCGAGTTCAGTTTCTGTCAGTTATGCCACTGGCCGAATTTCAGTTTCAATAACTGAAATCGAGTTTCAGTTATTGAAGGTCCAGAATGCAGCAACAAATAGCCTGGAACCGTGCTTGGAGAGTGATATATTGTCGAGTTATAAACAATTTTTTAGTTTGATTGTCTTCTTTAAAGAGTTTTGCCAAAATATGAACAAAATTGCTGGTATTCTCAATGAAAATACACCGGAAAGATCTAGATGTTCAGTTTCAAATAACTGAAGCTAAACCGCAAGTTTCAGTCTCGGTTTCAGTTACAGTTAGGACGTTCCTGGCAGTTTCAATCCAGTTTCAGTTAACTGATTGTAACTGAAACTGAAACTAGTTTATATTCTTATTGGTCAACCTGCTTCTGAATAAGTGTTATGCCGCTCTGACGCGATCCCAGCAATTAAAGACTGTGGACGTGTTGAGCCCGTGGGCAAAATCTCCCAAATGCAGCTGCGGAATGTCAACTCTTTCGCCGCTGGCGCCGTCTTTTGCGTCAACTGAGTAGCGCTGATTGCTTTTCCGAGGAATAGCGCTCACGTCAATCACGGGAGAGCGAACCTTTCCATCTGAGAGTGCGATGTCTGCGGTGCGGACTGGCTGACTTTCAGTCTTGTTTCGCGGGGGGCCTTCTGAGACGTCACCAAAGCAGAAACAGCAAATTTGCATAACGGGTGATTACTTCACGATAGCATTGAGACACGTAGAAGATGGCGCCCGCATGGCGCATACTTACGCGCCACAACTGACAAAATATGGAACAGCTTCTATCACACGAGCGTTTACGAAGACGCAGCTGCTGTAGGCGTCTATCAGATCAGAACTCGGTTTCTTCTGTGCTTGAATCGTCATTAATATAATGTTGAAAAAAGCATATTTACTACACTAGATCAGATTATCCGCACAATTCCGAAATACGCACACTAAATCGGAATAACTCGCGTAAACAATTTCTGCAACACTGGAGATATTCTAGTAGTCGTTTTGGCACTCCTACTGTACAGTTGCAAACTCGGGCTGCAATCTGTCCACCGATGCGTAAAATACTATTCCGCGTATGCCAATTTCGGTAAAATAGCTGTGCATCATTACACAACGTATTTATCGAATTTCGTGGAAATTTTGTCGAAAATAGACATAATTCGATAATTGATTCGAGAAATAGCGCGAAAGAATGATTAGAGCGGCGTATAGAGCGTGTGCGGTTAGTAGGAATCGATTTTTGGCGGCGTCACAGCGTAATTTTAGGGAATTTGGCTGTTTTGAGGTGTCGAATTCTGACAATTTTGTCGATTTTTGCTGAATTTGCATCATTCTGCGTTAATATTTAGACTTGCCGCTCAATGACAGCGCAAGCGTCGTGCTCGAGTAAAAATTGAGAGAATTTTTGTTTAATTTGTGCTGTTTTGCGCAAATTTTTTGAACTTTTTAGGAAATTTGCACGATTTTGTCCCTTCGAGGCAGCGAAGCAGATTCTTGCATTGCAGCGGCGTTTTGGGTGAGTATTTCTCATAATTTATTGTTTTTTTGCACAAAATCCTGAAATAAATTAGAATTTATTAAAAAATATGTATTTAAGTTAATTTCAGCCAACAAAATCATAGAGGTTGAGGGGCCGGCCTTTGCCGAGTCCATAACGGAAGGGGATATTCGCTGGCTAAAAAGTTAGAGGAATTTTTTGAAATTATTTAAACTATTTTTCATAGGTTCCTTTGGGGGGGGGGGGGGGGGTTTGGGGGGGGGGGGGGGTTACCCCCCTCCCCCCTCCGACCGATCCGGACGAAGTTCCCGATGACCCGCCCCCCCGCCATGGCCCTCCGGAACAGAATTCCGGATCAGGAGAGCCCCCCCCCCTCTCAAGCCCCAAAAAATCAAAAAAATTTCGCCTGCGGCGCTATTTTGTTGTTTCCATATGTATTTCGGCCGTTTTGAAGTTAGTAAATAGCGTTTGTGTGTATATTTGCGGTACAAAATGAGCAAAATACACGTTTTTCTGTGCTTTTTGAAGCAAAAAATGCCAAATTTCCTTCAGTAATAGACCCCCCTACCTTTTCAAAATGGCCACCCGGAAACTGAATCCGGTTCAGGATGACCCACCCCCCCTCGACCCTCAGTTGACCCCCCCCCCCCCCCCCGGACCCAATCTGGTAGGAACCTATGCGTATTTTTGTGGTAAAAATGCGTAAAATGTTTGTATTTTAGAAGTGGGGGATTTCGTGCGAACGGACGAAATTGTGGCCGAAGTGGAAACTGACAAGGTTCGATATAATCTAAATCATTTACAATATTTGAGTGAAATTCAATTTTGATTTTTAAATTTCAGAATATTATATGTATATATTGTGATGTGATCATTAGATTCCATTTCATGATGTAGAGTAGTGTGCGATACTCTGTTACGCTCAAGAGATTAAAGTAAAATAAAAAATACTATAAGATATAGTTACTATAAACTGCCGCAAAATGAAATACAACACGCAGCAGAGAAAATGCTTGAAATAACAGTACAATACAAATATCAAAATAGTAATTTGAGAATACTCTGACTTACTCTGAAATTTGTGACGTTGCACAATTTTCAAACGTTGTTCGTAAGCTTAATGCTGTAGAATTATGATAAAATTCCAAAATTGAAAAATCAAAGTATATTTTGTTTTAAAAATTAAATTTCAGACGAGCGTCGAAGTGCCCGCCCCACAAAATGGCACAATCGAAGCGATTTTGGTGGCCGATGGGGAAAAAATAACTGCGAAACAGCCGATTTACCGGCTGAAATTGTCGGAAAATAGTGGGGAAATTTTGAAAGAAGCGTCTCAAATTGAGGCAAAACCTGTTGAAATTCCCGCAACGCAGCCAAACGTTGAAGGTGTGGAGGTATTTTGTAGTAATAGTAGGGCATCCCTTCTGTCGGTGTAAATAAAAAAAAATTTGTTTTGTTATTAGTTATTAATTACTTTTATTTAGACTAATTTAAATTTTAGTTTTATTGTTGTTTTTACAAAAGTCGATTTTTATTTATTTAATTCTTTGATACATAAATATGTTTATATAACTTAAAAATATTTAGAAAATAAAAGAATTAAATATATAACCTTAAGAAGAATTGAAGTAAGCTGGTTAATTAATTAATGATAACGCTCTTTGTTATCTATGGAGTTTCTGTTCGGGATATTTGTGAGAACAGTGACACTGAATTATTTTACATAAAATTCACAATTTTGTAATAAATTGAATCAAATTAACGTTTTATTTTTAGGTCAAATCCTGGAGATTGAGGGGCCGGCTTTTGCCGAGTCGATTTCCGAAGGCGACATCCACTGGAAGAAATGTAAAAAATAATTTTTGTTTTTTATTTATTATGGAAATTTGCGTAAAATCTGAATTAATTGCAAATTATAGCCCCGGGCGATTTTGTGAAGACCGATGAGGTCGTTGCGGAGATAGAGACGGACAAAGTGGGCGGTTTTTGTGGTATTTTAGTAAAAATGTTTGAAATTTTTGGTAATTTGCGTAGATTTTCTGTTGAATGGTTATGTCATTTGATAAAAGTGATAAATTCTGGAGGGTTCTTGGCAATTTCCGAAAGTTTTTCAGATTTTTCAAATTTCCTCAGTTTTGCGACATTTGTTCATCTTTTCTGGAAAATAGTTGGCAACCTTATCCATGTGCTTATACTTTGCGAAATTTGACAATTTATTGTTTGCTAATTTCGCATTATTTTTCTATCTGGGTCAAATTTGCGTCAATTTTCCTCGGTTTGATGGCATTTTTTAGATTATTGCACATTTCACATATTTCACGCGTTTTACACAGATTAAAAGTATTTACGAATTTTACGCGCGCTTTCCATAATTTTTCCACAATTTTAGCACATTTTTTCCATAATTTTTCACAATTTTAACACATTTTCCCATGCTTTTTTTTACATTTTAAGCACATTTTTTCACAATTTTTCCACAAGGTTGACACATTTTTCCATAATTTTTTTTACAATTTTAACACATTTTTTCCATAATTTTTCCACAATTTTGACACAGTTTTCCATAATTTTTCCACAAATTTTAACACATTTTTTTCATTATTTTTCCACAATTTTACACACAATCTTCTAGACGAGCGTTGAAGTGGTCGCCCCTCAAGATGGGATTTTGGTGGAGTTTTTGGTGGCCGATCACGCGAAAATCGGACCCAAACACAAATTGTACCGCCTACAAGTGGGTGGGGGACCCCCCTTGGAGACGGGGGTCCCAAGAGACACCCCTCCAGCTACAGCACCCCCTGTGGAGAAAACGGGAAAGGCTGACACTTCGGGTGGGTTTTTGGGCTTGCGTAAATTTGCGCTAAAATGTCACGATTGGGGTGAAATTTGCCACCGAATCAGTCGTTATGGCTGCCACCGTACTCCGTGTATAATGCGCCAAAAGAATGGCTTTTTCCTCTAGGAACAGGCGCCCAAATAGAATGCTTAACTGCTTACCACTCAGATTACACCGCTATAACACACTACCGCCTCTTGAAATAGCATATATCCACTAAATTTCCACAAAAATGTGCGAGTTTTTACACAACATTACACCAAAACGCAATTGTCGTCTGAAATTACACCGAAATAGCCCTTTCCATCCAAATTACACCAAGTACCATTTTCCCCAAATTACACTGAAATACCCACTCCCTTCAAAATTACACAA
>JASAMZ010013878.1:0-19475 GCA_030248115.1 Linhomoeus sp. GSCO2_2 | reverse complement strand
AGAGCGGCGCGCGCGATAGGTCAACTGGAGGTCTCGACGTGCTCTTTCGTTTGGCATTAAAAGTTTTCTTAATTACGTAAACACGCAACACGAAAAGCGGCATTCTCGCGTTCTTAGCATAGAAGTGGCTCTAACTCGCTCAGCGTGCGTCGTAGGGAGATGATCTTGGGTTGGTTGGATAGCTCTCGACTCACTGATCATTTGTTGTTCTATTGGTCGAAACTCAAAAGTTTGAATTTCGGGAGCTACAGTAACCCAAAGGTTTAAAACGCGAAACTTATCTAACTCGCTCGTCTTTCGTCATAGAGAGACGATCTTGAGTTCGCTGAATAGGTTTCGGCACACTGATAATTCCGTTAAGAGAAGTCGAAATTCAAAAGTTTGAATTGCGCGCGCTACAGTAACCTGAAGGTCCAAAACGCAAAACGGCTCTAACACGCTCGTCTTACGTCGTAGGGCGGCGTGCGATAGGTCAACTAAAAGGTCTCGACGTGCTCTTTAGATTGACGTAAAAAAATTTGTTAATTGTGCAAACACGCACCACGAAAAGCGACATTCTCGCGTTTTTAGCATAGAAATCGCTCTAACTCGCTCAGCGTGCGTCGTAGAAAGACGATCTTGAGTTGCTGGATAGCTCTTGACTCACTGATCACTTCTTCTTCTATTGGTCGAAGCTCAAAAGTTTGAATATCGCGAGCTACAGTAACCCAAATGTTCAAAACGCAAAACTTCTCTAACTCGCTCGTCTTCCGTCGTAGAGAGACGATCTTGAGTTGGTTGAATAGGTTTCGTCACACTAATCATTCCGTTAAGAGAAGTCGAGATTCGAAAGTTTGAATTTGGCGAGCTACAGTAACTCAAAGGTTCAAACAGCAAATCGGCCCTAACTCGCTCGTCTTACGTTGTAGAGCGGCATTCGTTCGACCGTTTGAAACCTTACGTTGAGGCAGTTGTTGAACGGTCATTCCTAAAGAAAACTTTTGTTTTTTAAACTCTTGTCTTACGAACAACTTTGTCTGCTAAAAAAATTAATCCCGGGCGATCCCAATGTTGCCCTGCAACAACCGCTCAGAAATGCGTGTGTCTTGCTCAAAAAAATAATCCCGGGCGATCCCAATGTTGCCCTGCAAGAACCCCTCAGAAAGGAGCGTGTCAAAAGTAGCGCATGAATAGTGGACTCCGGGCGGGCGCGCGTCATATCGGAAAGGCTTCGAAATACTTTACAAAAGTATCCACTCTTTTACTCTTCCACTTTAAAATACTCACAAACCACTCTGTATTAATAAAACAACTCAACTTTTTTAAAACAGCTTGTTCTGTGGTCCGTACCGATTTTTCTGTGGTCCACCCTTTTTAGCCAAACGACGCACGCACGAAAAGCTCTCGTAGGGGTTCGCCCGGCTGAGGCCGGGCGAAACAAGTTGCATTTGCATGTCGTAACAGCGCTTAGCAACACATTGCTGTACGCACCTCCCAGTCTCCTCCCAGGTCGACTGCATCTTCTGAAGGGGGCCCATTTACCATTCGTCTGACATTTGACTGTTTGGGCGTTTTCACCAGAAGACAGTCGATAACCTCCCCTGCAGAAGAGGACGACTGACTCTCCCGCTGACACCAATCCATTTCTTCCATCTCCACCCGTATACATGGTCCTCGCCGCGTCAAAACCATAGCGGCCACTTGAAATGGCAGTCTTGACACAGCCGCCTGTTAGAGGTTGTGAAATTTTACACACGCGTGTGAAATGTGTTGGGAACCAAGAAGACGGCCATTGCCAGTGTGAGACACACACATACAGTACCAGTTGCGCCTCTTTCCCCAAGGCCCAGACAAAGCTGTGGCTGCCGCATGCATCGCTGTATCCACCCAACATATGGGGCCGTTTTAACAAAGACGTTGGGCTTTTCCGTGGTGCATCCCTTCACGACATAGGAGGCGACACCTCCCACCACCCAGTGGTTGTCTCTCTTGCAGTGTAGGCCGCCCCCTGAATCTCCCAGACAGAGGCTGCTGCACTCGTGCTGGGCGCATACGCTCCTCCTCTCATTCACCGACCTGCAACATTATAACACTTTGGAGCATACGTGTAACCGGGGGGGGGGGGGTATGGGGGGGGGGGGGGGGGGTAAGCCCCCCCCCCCCTAGCCGAAAGTGTACCCCCCCCCCCCCCCCATACCCCCCCCCCCCCCCAGGTACCCCCCTCCCGCCTTCCCCAAAAGACCCCCCCCCCCTAGAATTTCAAAAATTTTTGCCTGCGGCGCTTAAAAATGGCAAAAACTTCGCCTGCGGCGCTTGAAAATAGCAAAATTTTCGCCTGCGGCGCTATATTTTGGACGTATTTGACCAAAATTAAGCGATTTTTGGCACTTTTTGGCCTATTTTTGAAAAATTTTCTTTTTTTTTGGTGCTTTTTTGGCAAAATTTTTAGGTCATTTGACCCCCCCTCCAGGGACCTCAGACCCCCCCCCCCCTGAGGGGTCCTATACCCCCCCGACCCCCCCCCTGGCCGGTTGGCGCTTACACGTATGCTTTGGAGTTGTTGGACACCGTGGAGTGAAGACTAGGACGCGGTACTATTACGCAGGTGGAAGGTAAGACGCTCTACAATATCCATTTCCGATTCGTTCCTTTTTGAAATTGTTTACAAACCGCGCAAGTTAAAAGTGTCAACTGCGAGTGAAAGAGCTGAAAGATGTTGCATGTTGTTTCCAATACGAGTGCGCCACGTCCCACCAATGGCGCCCTGACAAATTATCATCCCTGCCGCACTACCTGTTCTTGGAAGTCAATCATGTTATTAATTGCAAATGTCCAAATAAACCGACTTCCAGTATTTTCTGCATTCCGCGATGCTGATTATAGGCAAGGTAGCCTGCTGCAGTTTGACAGACGATCTCATGCCGCTTTGCAGACCCCATCCAGCCACTGTGCAGGCGTTTGGGAGAGAATTCCCTCTGCCTGTTGGCAGACAGCTTGGTTGCACAAAGGAGGTCCACTTCAATGTTCGATTCAATCGAATTAGGGCGATGTCGTTGTCGAAGGTTTGGTCGTTGTAGTCAGGGTGGATGTACACCTGTCGGGGATGGGAATACTGCCGTTTCACATAGCCTTCAATAGATGGGACGTGGGGCATCAGAAGATCAATGCCTGCGACCGCTTCAAAGTTCCTGAAACATATAGTACCGTTATACTCATGGTCGTAAACCTCTGGCAACGATTCGTCAACAGAACCGTATCAGTGGACAACCCACCGGGCGTCGAGCTGCCGAGGTCCAAAGCAGTGGGCTGCAGTGAGTAGCCAATCTTTGCCGAGAATGGTGGCGGCGCATTTGTGCGTCTTGACAGAGGTTCTCAATTGGACAACCCAGGGCCAGGAATTGGGCACAGCGTCCCTTCCAAACGTCACCACTGGTTGAGCAGAACCGCTTCTTTGGCAAGAAGAGCTCTCTGTCAGATTGGGTGTAATGGCCTGTTGTCCACACTGAGCGCTCGCAGCGTGACCGAAAGCCACCACAAGTAGGACAATTGGAAGCCCCCTTTCAGGCGTCTTTGGGTTCATTCTTCTGCAGTGAGTGTCCTGTAACGCCACGACGGTTCATTACGACACCGACTTTGGCTCTTGGGAAGTTAGTATTTCGACACACGCCTACCAGGCAAATGCGAAACACGCGCATGCGCTAAGACCAAGGTGTTGTAGCCCTAACGCACAGCAACTCAATTCTTGCGTAAAATCGTGAGCGCAACAAGCGCGCTGCAACGGACTTGTTGCACTGACAGTTGCGTTGCACGCACGTATTGGCCGACGCTACAAAACAAGAAACAACACTGCAACAAGGAGAGAATTCTATGACAAAAGATTCGTCTTTCCAATGGGCAGGCCACTCGCTCAATAATGGCTTTAGCTCACGCTCTGCTCAGTCGATGTGGGCAGCACTGTGCAGTTTTGTTTCATCACAGTGTAGGAAATGACAAAATTCTTACTCGACGCGCTGACTTCTGACTTTGTCAAGGTGCTGCAATCGAGCGACAACACTCTCTACAGCACGCATACAGCAGCGCTCACTGTCTTCTCCGCATCCAGGGAGAACGAGTTCTCCTTCTATGGCACGTGAGTGGCCAATGGATTGCGCGTGTGTGCTCGCGCAAAGGCGCCATTTTGAATGTGTTCTGTGCCATGACTGTTACGTCTGATTGGGGAGCTTATGTACCCATCTGTGGTTATGTAGCTGTCTGAATTCTCTCAAAATCTTAGCTGGGCCTGAGGCGAAGACATTTAAGAGACGCTCTCTGAGAGAATCGACCATTGCATGGACACTTTTTGTTCGACCTTTGTCGATTTTGCCCATTTTTAACTATGTTGTACTACTTCTCAAGACAAGTCGAATGCAAGTTGCCGCAGTCTGCTAGGTGTCGTGGTTGTCGAGATATGGCTCTTCAAAGTTGACCCTGTTTTGGGCCTCTTTAACGTGTGTTCCATAGAACGAAATTTCTATTTTCGCACCGCGTTCACGCAAACCGATCGAGCCACAAAATATTCTTGTTGGCAACGATGCACAACACATAGCGCTACACGGGTATGACTATTTCGCGCAAATTCCAGGTATGGCTTGCAGCCAAAATTCGCGCGCAAATTTTCACCAAAAACCAAAATTTTTTCAAATTTTCTCAAAACTGCCGTGCCGGTGCATCTTTGGACGGCGAATCGAACGGTGAAAACCGCACGGCCAGGTGAGGCTTATTTCTCGAGAAATGACGCATCAAAGTTTGATATTTCTCTATTGTGCGACCTAACGGGCTGAAGTTAGATTTTCGTCCGGCGTTCGCGCAGACGGCACGAGCCACAAAAAAATTTTGCTGGAGGATGTACACAACATATAGCGCTACACATTGTTAGCAATTTCTTGAAAATTCCAGGTATGGCTTGCAGCCAAAATTTGGGCGCCAAAATTTCACCAAAAATAAATTTTTTTCAAAATTATTGAAAATTACTGTCCCGATGCAGTTTTGGATGCTGAATCGAATGCAAGAAACCGCATGGCCGAGCAATGCTTATTACTCGAGAAAATACGGTTCAAATCTGGATTCCACTCCCATAATCTGGCGCTGCTTGAAACGAACTTTAAAGCAAATTTTCTCGAGTAATAAGCATTGCTCGGCCATGCGGTTTCTTGCATTCGATTCAGCATCCAAAACTGCATCGGGACAGTAATTTTCAATAATTTTGAAAAAAATTTATTTTTGGTGAAATTTTGGCGCCCAAATTTTGGCTGCAAGCCATACCTGGAATTTTCAAGAAATTGCTAACAATGTGTAGCGCTATATGTTGTGTACATCCTCCAGCAAAAATTTTTTGTGGCTCGTGCCGTCTGCGCGAACGCCGGACGAAAATCTAACTTCAGCCCGTTAGGTCGCACAATAGAGAAATATCAAACTTTGATGCGTCATTTCTCGAGAAATAAGCCTCACCTGGCCGTGCGGTTTTCACCGTTCGATTCGCCGTCCAAAGATGCACCGGCACGGCAGTTTTGAGAAAATTTTAAAAAATTTTGGTTTTTGGTGAAAATTTGCGCGCGAATTTTGGCTGCAAGCCATACCTGGAATTTGCGCGAAATAGTCATACCCGTGTAGCGCTATGTGTTGTGCATCGTTGCCAACAAAAATATTTTGTGGCTCGATCGGTTTGCGTGAACGCGATGCGAAAATAGACATTTCGTTCTATGGAGCACACGTTAGAGGCCCAAAACAGGCTCTCATTCAATCCCAATACAAGTCTCATTTCTCCATGGAAGTACCGTCTTCCAGAGGCGACAGTGAGTGAGCCTCTGCTGGCAGGGAGGCTGGGCAAAGGAAGCCAAGAAGTGGTTATTGTCGACAGTGAAAGTGGAATGACTTGGATATGGAATGGTGGAGAAGACGTTGAAGAGTTGGAGCGTGTTGCCAGCCTGCCGACTCCGAGAGACTATGCGGCGGGAGTCGCAACTGGTAGAATGGTTCGCATTACATCAGCAGCAATATCATCACAATATGCACATCTATTCCTCGCCAACGCAGGCCGAATGATTTCAGACGACGGTTTTATCGTCTGTGGAGGCCAACGGGAGGGAGAGAGTGTCAACAGCTGTCAGCGTTACTCGCCTTCCTCAGGAGGGTGGAGCACTCTCAGTGCCTCTCTGCCAGTGGGCATCAGTCATGCCTCAGCCGTCTCTCACAACAATTATCTCTACCTCATTGGAGGGTGGGAGGAGGACAGTTCCAAGTTCTCGAGCACAGTCTATCGACTGAGTCCGAAGACCAATCGTTGGCGACCAATGGCTTCATTGAACACTGCCAGGGGTCGCGCCAGTGCAGCTACTATGACACTAAAGGAAACAGCTTCAATAGTGGTCTGTGGAGGGTGGAACGCCCAGGCTCACTATTTGTCCTCTTGCGAGCAGCTCTCCACTGCTGGAAGCAGTCAATGGTCTCCCTTTCCCTCCATGGATATAAAGAGAGAGGCCCATTCACTGGTGGAGTGGACGGGCGCTCTCTACGCCATCGGAGGCTACAACATCGAGGGTCGCCTCAGCTCCATCGAACGATGGGACGCCTCCACAGACAAGTGGACGCTCCTTTCGGTCAGACTGCCCCAAGGGAGGGCCTACTTCGGCACAGTTGTGATGTACAAAGTAGTCTAGAGCAGAGTGCCCAATCAATATGATTGTAACGATCGCGGCTTAAAGAGTACTGTTCCTGTCTGTTCATCTACACCTCGCATTGTGGGCTCCATGCTGATTACATACATATTGCCAGCGTTTCATCGCGAACAACAACCGTGCTCTGATAAGGGCTGCAAGTACAGTGGCTGGGAAGTCTGTAGCTATGACATCGTTTAACAGATTTCAACGCTTCTCTTAATTCAAAATACGTAAGCAACAAATCCGAATGCACGCAAGAATTCTTTGCGCTGATGCGTACATATGTAGCCCACTTAGTCATGTTGCGCCTAAAGATGTTGGCTGCGCCCAATCCTTCCGGTGCGAAGAGGAGAACTGAACAGTTCTTTGGTCTGTCTGGACGTTAGTCATTCTTGACGCAACATAATGACTCAGTTAACTGTACACTTGCGAGTTTATGCGTAGGATATCGTCGCCAGTGGCTGGTCTGATTCGGTCTCCTTTCAGCAATCAGAACTGATCCAACGACGGCTGGTTTGTTCGGCTGGTGCATGTAGCGCTGTGCAACTACTTGACTTCTGCGTTTGAGTGTCAGAGACGTGGCAACCCAACGTTGTGCAACTTGCTGTTAGGACGCCACTGTATAAGTGAGTCATACACGGGCTGCTGAAGAGGTCCCGCAGAAGTTTTTGCTAAGACGAAGTTCGACTCCTGCAGATTGCACGCACTGTCACCCGCGCAGTTCCGTCGCAAGTCAATTGTTAAGTGGCGCGTTATTCTTCTCGATTGAGAGACGGCCTGCACAGTCCGCCAGAAAAGCACAGAAACGTAGGGATTTCGCAACCTGGTAGTAGGTTCTGACTACCCGTGCTGACACCAACGCGCTCAAAGAGAGAGAGCTGTTGCACATAGTGTGTGAACTGCGGTGTTCAACATGTTATGTACATTTCATGCAAAAGTACATATAACCACCATCTCGTGTATGACTTTAGCTCAGCGGAAAATGACTTCAACGACCCTTGGAAAACGACTGCTGCTTGCAATACTGCTTGTGCAGTCCTCCAGAGAAGCAGTTAGCGGATTGTGTGGTCAACAGCTCATTCCACCCAATTTGACAGAGATAACTTCTTGCGAGGGACTCACGCCATTGATAGCCAACGGAATAAAGGCTGTGCCCAATTCGTGGCCCTGGGTTGTTCAATTGAGGACCTCTGCCAAGACGCACAAATGCGCTGCCACTATTCTGAATGAAGAGTGGCTTCTCACGGCTGCTCACTGCTTTGGGCCAAGCGCTCTGGATACTGAGTAGGTGGCTCTGACTCGCAAGTTTCTCGATTTGAAGAGTAGCAATTTTGATAGACGCAGCAATATCTGCCTTTTCTTTACAGGAACTTTGAAGTGGTAGCTGGCATTGACTTTGTGTCTCCACATGTCCCATTCATCGAAGGCTACGCCAGAAGGCAGTACTCCTATCCCAGCAAAGTCTACATCCACCCTTACTACGACAAAGACAATCTTCGCAACGACATCGCTCTAATTCAAATTTGCCCTTTCAAATTATGTACTGCCACCAAACTTATGTTTCTATCAGCTTACGATGCGTTACTTACCACTTATCATGACGATAATATATCGCCTACCGCATGCAGAGCGGTTGGTGCCCTGAGTAACACTGGCAAAGCGAGCAACTTGTGCTGTCTGTCGTTATTCTTCACATTCAACTTTCGGAAGCATCATAGAAAGCGCCAAAGCAATGGCAGGTCAGACACGGGAAAAATGATTGGCCACAGATAAACGGGGACTCCTCACAGAAGAATGGGTACTATCACAGAAGAATGGATAGTATCACAGAGAAATGGTCACTTCCACAGAAGAATGGGCACTATCACAGAAAATTGGTCACTTCCACAGAAGAATGGGCACTATCACAGACAAATGGTCACATTCACAGAAGAACGGGCATTTTCACAGATAATCGGTTACTGGCGTAGAAGGATAACTACGAGGGGGAGACTGTACGATGGAAGAGTAACAGGGATGGATAACGCTTGTCCCATTCACTCAGAATAATGTGTCGATTTGGCACTGAATAGAAAGTGTTAACTTCAGCTTAAACTGTATCCAGTGTATCTGTCAGTCACAGGCGGTTGCCATCTAGACGGCAATCGCCTAATACCTCAAGCGAAGGCCGTCCGTATATTCTCCATGATATTTCTTGACACAGTGTATATTCCTTCCAGTTCAGGCTATGCTTAGGCTCGCCCTGCGCCCACAGTGCACAAGAGTCAGTCGGCGTCGCAGTCTGGCGGGTCGAAGCTTAGGCTTAACGCGACCGGTGACCGACTTCAGGGCGCGCGGAGCGCGCCCTGAAGTTGGTGGTCGCGCTAAGCCTCAGCTGAGACCCGCCAGGCGCGACGCCGACCGAGTTTTAGTGCAAACTGTTTGTGGAATGAACACTCCTCCATCGACTTTACCTCCTGCTCAGGCCGGCTGTGCCCCGCCGACCAGAGATTGCGCGGCTTGGAGGAGCCACCCTGTGGAGGGGCTGCCGTTATGGTAGAATATCAGTAGGCCGAGCGAGATCCTTAGGTCGTCTTTTCACGCTTGCTGACCAAGATAGGTATCCACGCGCGCACCCACGCACACACTGACGGACGCACGGGCGCAGGCCCGCACGCACAATGCCCCCCTCGAGATACTCTTGGTTTTCTGTGAAGCTGACCCTTTTTCTGTGAAAGTGACCGATTTTCTGTGAAAGGGACCATTTATCTGCGGAAGTGACCATTTCTCTGTGGAAGTGACCATTGTTCTGTGGGAGTGATCAATCTTCTGTGCGAGTATCCTTTCTTCTGTGGCAAACACCCGTTTATCTGTGATGAGTGACTCCACCCGTCAGACACAGTTGCCTTGCGAAAAGTGATTAAGCGGGAATACCTATGTACCTATTGACGACAAACGCATTCCATTATTATTGTCTTGGAGGATACAAAAGTGTGACACGCCGATTTTCTGGGCGTGTCAGCAGGTTCTTTAGCTCTTCAACCCATTCCCAACTCCAAGACTAAAGCAAGCAGACAATGAGCAGGCTAAAGTAGCATCGCGCTAACCCAAACAATACCGGCGAGCGTGAGAAAGGGAAACTGCGTGAAACACCGCGGAACAGACCAAAACATCAAGAGATCACTGGGAAACCAAAACAAATAGAAGCGCGCAATGAGATTCACCATGAGAATGTGAGAACGCTGAGAGCGCCCGTCACATCTCCCCTTCCTTTGGAAAAAGCTAAGCTACCCAACCTAACTAACACAGCAAGCAGAGAACAATTCCTAAAAGATGCGGCCTTTCACTTTTCACGTTTTCGCCTGGTTCTTGTCAGGCTGGATGGAATTGGCCGCTGTGGTAGTGATGGTGGTAGGAGAGGCACAGTTGAGAAGCATTCCGTGATGGAAACAGTCCTTTGAAGCGTCTGCCTGTCGGCTGTCGTTGGGGGATGGGTCCACAGAAGCGCATGCACGCGCTGAAGAAGCTCCTCTCAGGGGGAGCAGACCTGTAGCTCGCTGGGGCCGCTGTCGCCTCTCTCGGGCCGCTGTCGCCTCCGCAGGAGCATTCACAAAACCGGGCCGCCATCGCCGCTGGGGCCGCTGACACCCCTCAAACACTGGACCGCTGTCCCCTCGTGGCCCCTTGCTCTTGGCCGCCTGTCCCTCGTGCGTGGCCGCGTTGCCCATTTGGAACTGGAAAGGTTGGGATAGTACTGCGCGCCACTGATGCCAACCTGTCGTCTTGAGAGGGATGCGCCGTCCTCGCTTCTTGTGCTGGCCAGGGCTCTTCTCTGGGTGCGCGACTTGGTCTCTAGGCGCCTGGCCTTGTTCTTCTTGTCCACAGCTTCCAACTGGCCGTGAGTCTGGAGAAGGGGTCCTGCTGATGATGGGACTTTGACAGCCCCATCCTGTCTCGGACACCAATTTTGTGACACGCCGATTTTCTGGGCGTGTCCGCAGGTTCTTTAGTTCTTCAACCCATTCCCAACTCCAAGACTAAAGCAAGCAGACAATGAGCAAGCTTAAGTAGCATCGACTTCTTGTGATGGCCAGGGCAGGATACTTCTTTCTTTCTTTCTTTCACAAAAATGGTGTCCGAGACAGGATGGGGCTGTCAAAGTCCCATCATCAGCAGGACCCCTTCTCCAGACTCACTGGTCAGTTGGAAGCAGTGGACAAGAAGAACGAGGCCAGGCGACCTCAAGACCATGTCGCGCAACGAGTGAAGAGCCCTGGCCAGAACAAGAAGCAAGGACGACTCCCTCTCCAGACCACAGGTTGGCATCAGTGGCGCGCAGTACCATGCCAGCCTTTCCAGTTTCAAGTCGGCTACACGCCCGGTGCGAGGGAGAAGCAGCCAAGAGCAAGGGCCACGAGGGGACAGCGGTCCAACTTTTGAGGGGTGTCAGCGGCCCATCAGCGGCGACGGCGGCCCATTCTGTGTGGAACTGCTCCAGAGAGGCGACAGCGGCCCAGCGAGCGTACAGGTCTGCTCCCCCTGAGCGGAGCTTCTTGGGCGCGAATGTGCGCATCAGTGGACCCATCCCCTCAGCGCCAGTCTGAGTGTCAGACGCTTCACAGGACTGTTTCCATCAGAGACGCTTTCCAACTGAGCCACCACCACCACAGCGGCCATGCCCATCCAGCCAGGCAAGAACATGGCGAAAACGTGAAACGTGAAGGCCGCATATTCTAGGAATTATTTGTGACGGGCGCTCTCAGCGTTCTCACATTCTCATGGTGAATCTCATTGCGCGCTTCTATTTGTTTTGGTTTCCCAGTGATCTCTTGATGTTTTGGTCTGTTCCGCGGTGTTTCACGCAGTTTCCCTTTCTCACGCTCGCCGGTATTGTTTGGGTTAGCGCGATGCTACTTTAGCCTGCTCATTGTCTGCTTGCTTTAGTCTTGGAGTTGGGACTATGGGCTGAAGAACTAAAGAACCTGCGGACACGCCCAGAAAATCGGCGTGTCACAAAATTGGTGTCCGAGACAGGATGGGCCTGTCAAGGTCCCATCAGGAAGATCCCTCCTCCAGGCTCACAGGCCAGTTGGAAGCTGGTGACAAGAAGAAGACCGGCCATCGCAAGGCGACCACAAGATCAAGTCGCGCATCGAGAGAAGAGGCCTGGCCATCGCAAGAAGCAAGGACGACTCCCTCTCCAGACCACAGGTTGGCATCAGTGGCGCGCAGTACCATGCCAGCCTTTCCAGTTTCAAGTCGGCTACACGCCCGGTGCGAGGGAGAAGCAGCCAAGAGCAAGGGTCACGAGGGGACAGCGGTCCAACTTTTGAGGGGTGTCAGCGGCCCATCAGCGGCGACGGCGGCCCATTCTGTGTGGAACTGCTCCAGAGAGGCGACAGCGGCCTAGCGAGCGTACAGGTCTGCTCCCCCTGAGCGGAGCTTCTTGGGCGCGAATGTGCGCATCAGTGGACCCATCCCCTCAGCGCCAGTCTGAGTGTCAGACGCTTCACAGGACTGTTTCCATCAGAGACGCTTTCCAACTGAGCCACCACCACCACAGCGGCCATGCCCATCCAGCCAGGCAAGAACATGGCGAAAACGTGAAACGTGAAGGCCGCATATTCTAGGAATTATTCTATGCTTGCTGTACTAGGGTTTAGCTTTGGTAGCTTAGCTTTTCCAAAGGAAGGGGAGATGTGACGGGCGCTCTCAGCGCTCTCACATTCTCATGGTGAATCTCTCTGCGCGCTTCTGTTTGTTTTGGTTTCTCAGCGATCTCTATGGCGTTTTGGTCTGATCCGTGGTGTTTCACGCAGTTTCTCTTTCTCACGCTCGCCGATATTGTTTGGGTTAGCGCGATGCTACTTAAGCTTGCTCATTGTCTGCTTGCTTTAGTCTTGGAGTTGGGAATGGGTTGAAGAACTAAAGAACCTGCGGACACGCCCAGAAAATCACAAAAGCGTCGACAACCAGATGTTCGTTTATGCATACACTTTCTACAACCACAACTTAGTACACGACCGTCGCAAACCACAGTCTCCTTTTGGGCAGTCGGAGATCAAGCAGTTTCCACTCGTTGGTGGAGGGACGCCAGTGCTCGATGGAGCCGAGATATTTGCCTTCACTGCCCCACCCCCCAAAGGCGTAGAGGGCGCCGTTCCACTCGACCAGAGCGTGATCTTCCCTCTCGACCTTCATTGGGGGGAATGGAGACCACTCATCCTCCTCCACAGAGTACTGCTCGCAGGAGGAGAGACGAACAAAATTGCCAGTTGCCCTGTTGCCACCCCCGCAGACGACAATGACAGTGGAAAGGCCAGTGGGGGAGAGAAGGGCCGCCCTCGCGTTTCTTCTGAGAGTGGTCATGGGAGTGAGTCGACTCCATCGCCACGTGGACGCCTCCAGACGCTGCAGGTCGGCTCTGTACTGCCCATCATATCCCCCAATGACGTAGAAGGCGTTGCGGTGGGAGACGGCCACGGCCATCCATACAGGAGTGGGCATAGAGCTGTCGATGGACAGCCAGCGGTTTGTGTCGGTGGAGGGAGAATAGCGTTCGCATTTGTTCAATTTGCAGACGACAAATTGGCCTCCTGAATTGTTGGGGAGAATTTTGCTGTGTTGTTTGCATGGAAGTGAGTTTAGCCACATGGCGCTTTCCAATCGACTGAAACTTGTATAGTCAAACTACGAAACGCCCCGACTGCCAGACAATAATATTTCCGTTAATAAGTGAGTAAAATTTCCACGATGGTAAATCACCCGCTGCGTCAACCATTCGCTATCAGTACAATGCGTCCGCCCAAACGCAGATTTCGATCTGTATTTGTTGAAATCACTATTCGATACTCAAGGACGAGATGGGGCATATGTTTGTTCTAGCTGCTCAACGCCAGATATACCAAGTCAGCATGTCGTTGCGCACAAAGCTCCTCTACCGGTTGCCTACCGATTATGGCGCCACACGCGCCGTGTCCATCGACAGTGGTTAGATTGGGAGTCGCCTTGAACTTTTCCCCTCTTCCTCCACCTATGTTCTCAGTCCATATCCACGCCCGCCGCTCCCAAGCAGCGACGACGAGAAATTCCCCCTGCCTCTCTCCATTGGTGAAAGAAGAAGAGGGAAAGCGGCCGGCCAACAGGGGCTGACTCCCCCACTTCAGAGGGAGAGAGGCCTTCCAGGGAGCCACTCGATTGGCCTCCGGATCGAAGGAGAGAATGGACGCTGTCGGGCTAACACCTTCCTCCCACCCTCCAATGATGAGGATTCGGACGTCTGAAGAAGTCGGAGTAATTTGAAATTATTAAGGGCGTAAATTTTTTAGAGACGGAAAGTATTCAGAGGGGTGGTGGTATTAGAGACGGCGAATTATTAGAGACGCGGAACTATGTATTTTGTGTTAGAGAAGGAAAGTTACCGTAAATACTCTAATAAGCCCCCGGGGGGCTTATTTTTTCAACCCCCCTCTAGGGGGGGGGGGTACTATTGGAGGGGGGGGGGGGGGGGGGTTATTCGAGGGGGGGGGCTTAATATTTCGACCCCTCTTCCAGAGACCCAAGGTACATAAAATGGTACGTATGCCATACAGAATATACCTTCCAGGCACTGAATATCCTTAACATAGCATGTACTAAGGGTATATTTACTACATATAGTAGTTGTAGTAGTACTATAGTACAGTATACATGCATACAGTATGCCTTATAGTACACATACATGTACTATAGTACATTAGGTAGGGGGTACTATTGGAGGGGGGGGGCTTATTTTTTAAACCTCCTTCTAGGGGGGGGGGGGGTACTATTGGAGGGGGGGGGCTTATTCGAGGGGGGGGGCTTACTAGAGTATTTACGGTATTTTATTAGAGGCGAGAATTATTAGCTATCCGGTAGATTGGTAGTGTACTGTGAGTGATGAATAACCGAACAGTTAGCGTAACCAAAAGAGCTGTACCTCTTTGAGGATCTTTGCACTTGCATGTCTCTCTTACAGATTGCTGTACCTACTTCTCAGTCTCCTCCCAGGTCGAGTGCATCTTCTGAAGGCGGACCATCTCCCATTCGTCTGACATTTGACTGTTTGGGCGCTTTCACCAGAGGACAGTCGATAGCCTCCCCTGCAGAAGAGAACGGCAGACTCTCCCGTTGACACCAATCCATTTCTCCCCTCTCCACCCGTGTACATTGTCCTCGTCGTGTCAAAACCATAGCGGCTACTTGAAATGGCTCTTTTGGTACAGCCGCCTGGTAGGGGTTGTAAAATTTGCATTCGCGCGTAAAATGTGCTGGGAAACAAGATGACGGCCACTGCCAGTGTGACACACACACACACACAGTACCAGTTCCGTTTCTTGCCCCGAGGCTCAGGCAAAGCTGTGGCTGCCGCAAGCATCGCTGTATCCATTGGACATATGGGGCCGTTTTAACAAAGACGTTGGGCTTTTCTGTGGTGCATCCCTTCACGACATAGGAGGCGACACCTCCCACCACCCATTGGTTGTCTCTCTTGCAGTGTAGGCCGCCCCCTGAATCTCCCAGACAGAGGCTGCTGCACTCGTGCTGGGCGCATACGCTCCTCCTCTCATTCACCGACCTGCAACAATAGACAATTGGATGTTGGACACCGTGGACTGAAGACTAGGGCACCAGCATTAGGTGGTAGGTAAACACTATGCCACATGCCCGATTGATCTGTTTTGAAATTGTTCGCAAACTGTGCAATGTAGGCATCAACGTCGAAGGTACGTATCTGAAACATGTTGTTACAAGTGCGATTGCGCTGCGTCCCACCAATGAATGGCGCCCTGTCAAATACTCAACTCGGCAGCAATGCACGTACTGTACTGTACGTAATGTACGTACAATACTGTACCAACTGTGTCTCGTTTGCAAACATGTAACTCTCCAAACAAACCGACCTCCAGTATTTTCGACATTCCGTTATGCTGATTATAGGCAAGGTAGCCTGCTGCAGTTTGACAGACGATCTCATGCCGCTTTGCAGACCCCATCCAGCCACTGTGCAGGCGTTTGGGAGAGAATTCCCTCTGCCTGTTGGCAGACAGCTTGGTTGCACAAAGGAGGTCCACTTCAATGTTCGATTCAATCGAATTAGGGCGATGTCATTGTCGAAGGTTTGGTCGTTGTAGTCAGGGTGGATGTACACCTTGCTCGGATAGGAATACTGCCGTCTTACATAGCCTTCAATAGCGGGAACGTGGGGCATTAGCAGGTCAATGCCTGCGACCACTTCAAAGTTCCTGCAACATAAATTGTTTGTCCGTCGGACGGTAGACGCGTTGTTTATAGTGTAGTCTGGATTATACATAGTAGCCAATAAGTATGTAGTTTTTGATATACAATGTTTACAGTCTTCAACCGACCTGGCGTCCAGTTGTCTAGGTCCAAAGCAGTGGGCTGCAGTGAGTAGCCAGTCTTTGTCGAGAATGGTGGCGGCGCATTTGTGCGTCTTGGCAGAGGTTCTCAATTGGACAATCCAGGGCCAGGAATTGGGCACAGCGTCCCATCCAAACGTGACCACTGGTTGGGCAGAACCGCTTCTTTGGCAAGAAGAGCTCTCTGTCAGATTGGGTGTAATGGCCTGTTGTCCACACTGAGCGCTCGCAGCGTGACCGAAAGCCACCACAAGTAAGACAATTGGAAGCCCCCTTTCAGGCGTCTTTGGGTTCATTCTTCTGCAGTGAGTGTCCAGTAATGCCACGACGGTTCATTACGACACCGACTTTTGTTCTTGGGAAGTTAGTATTTCGACACATGCCTACTAGGCAAATGCGAAATACGCGCATGCGCTAAGACCAAAGTGCTGTAGCCCTAACGCACAGCAACTTTCAATTCTTGCGCAAAATCGTGAGCGCAACAAGCGCACTGCAACGGACTTGTTGCACTGACAGTTGCGTTGCACGCACGTATTGGCCGACACTACAAAACAACACTGCAACAAGGACAGAATTCTATGACAAAAAGTGCAGACAAGAATTCGTCCTTCCAATGGGCAGGCCACTCGTTCAATAATGGCTTTAGCTCACGCTCTGCTCAGTCGATGTGGGCAGCACTGTGCAGTTTTGTTTCATCACAGACACAGTGTAGGAAATGACAAAATTCTTACTCGACGGCCGATTTCTGACTTTGTCAAGGTGCTCCAATCGAGCGACAACACTCTCTACAGCACGCATAGCAGCGCGCACTGTCTTCCCCGCATCCAGGGAGAACGAGTTCTCCTTCTATGGCACGTGAGTGGCCAATGGAGTGCGCGTGTGTGCTCGCGCAAAGGCGCCATTTTGAATATGTTCTGTGGCATGACTGTTACGTCTGATTGGAGAGCCTTATGTACCCATCTGTGGCTGCGTAGCTGTCTGAATTCTCTCAAAATCTGAACTGGGCTTGAGGCGAAGACATTTAAGTTCATGTCAAATGCTTCAGTCGTGTAGTTGCCACAGCGTACATAGCGTCTCATTTCAGTCTCTCCAAACGCTAAGAAATTCCCCTCCCCCACCCGCACTCTTGCACAGGGTAATGGAACCTTCAATCGCAACTTTCTGCGATTGGGATGAACACAAGTCGTTCATACAATGCGTAGATGCACACTTCGCTTGAAGTACGCGTTCAAAAGCGCTCAACACACCGCATGGTACTACTGGTTCAAGTTCTTCGTACATAGTTCAGCAACGCTGACAGTGACTAGTGTACATAGATAGATTACACATGCGTTGTAGTCTCATCGCATCGGTTACAAAAGCGCCACCAAATATTCGTTTGTGCATCGCATTTCTCAGTAGACGACCGTGGCAAAGCCGTCTCTCCCTTTGGGCAGTGTGACGTCGAGCAGCTTCCACTCGTTGGTGGAGGGATGCCAGCGCTCGATGGAGTCGAGATATTTCTCTTCAAGGTTGAATCCCCCAAAGGCGTAGAGGGCGCCCTTCCACTCGACCAGAGCGTGGGCGACCCTCTCGACCTTCATTGGAGGGAATGGAGACCACTCATCCTCCTCCACAGAGTACTGCTCGCAGGAAGGGAGAACGGCATAATAGCCAATTGCTCTGTTGCGACCCCCGCAGACGACGATGGCAGTGGAATGGCCAGTGGAGGAGAGGACGGTCGCTCTAGCGTATGCTCTGGAAGTGTTCATGGGAGTGAGTCGGCTCCATCGCCACGTGGACGCCTCCAGACGCTGCAGGTCATTTCTGTACTGGCCGATTATAAAACTCCCCAGATATCCCCCAATGACGTAGAGGGCGTTGCGGTGTGAGACGGCCACGGCATGTATTACAGGAGTGGGCATAGGACTGTCGATGGACAGCCAGCGGTCAGCGTCTGTGGAGGGAGAATAGCGCTCGCATTTGTCCAAACGGCAGACGACGAATTGGCCTCCTGAATTGTTGGGGAGAATGTTATAGTGCTGTTTGCATGGAAGTGAATTTAGCCGCATGACGCTTTCCCATCGACTGAAACTTGTATAGTATAGTCAAACTACGAAACGCCCCGTCTGCCAGACAATAATATTTCCGCTAATAAATGAGTAAAACTCCCACGATATTAAATCACCCGCTGCGTTAACCATCCGCTGTCAGTACAATGCATCCGCCCAAACGCAGATTTCGATCTGTATTTGTTGAAATCACTATTCGATACTCAATGACAAGATGGGGTATGTTTGTTCTAGCCGCTCAACGCCAGATATAAGTCAACACGTCGTTGCGCACAAAGCTCCTCTACCGGTTGCCTACCGATCATGGCGCCACACGCCCACTTTCCATCGACAGTGGTTAGATTGGGAGCCGCCCTGAACTCTCCCCCTCCTCCTTCTCCTTCTCCACTGCTTCTTTCAGTCAATATCCACGCCCGCTGCTCCAAAGGAGCGACGACAAGAAATTCCCCCTTCCTCTCTCTATCGGTGGAAGAAGAAGAAGAGGGAAAGCGACCGGCCAACAGGGGCCAACTCGTCAACCTCATGGGGAGAGAGGCCTTCCAGGGACCCACTCTATTGGCCTCCGGCTCAAAGGAGAGAATCGACGTTGTATAGCCAGTGCCACTCTCATAGCCGCCAATGACGAGGATTCGGTCGTCTGAAGAAGTCGGGGCGATTGCAGCCAAGTGACATGCATGTGGAAACGTTTTGTATGAGATGTAGGTGGCATTGTATCTGGTGGGCAGACTCCAGTCAAAGCCAAGCAACCGAAAGTACAGGGTGTCCCAGCTATCTATCCGGAGTTTTAATCGTTAATAACTTCCGCATTTTCCGACAAAGTTCAACCAAATCTGCAGACGATATAAATACATCTAAGGAATTTCTGTGGACAAAGTTTAAGCTTGCTCCGACAAAAATTGCTTGAATGGCAAAGGTTTGTTGATGATTGGTCAATTTTGTACGTGCGCGTAAATGGAAATGAGAATACCAACCTTGTATCAGCCCAAAACTTTGGTATAACATACTGCAGGATGTTTCTCACAATCTACAAAAATTATAGACAATTTGATGGAATGAACACCAAATGGCGCTGCTTTGCGCAATGTCATGTCAGAAATGGGAGCCACTTTTCCCTGCAGAACGCAGTGAGTTCCGGTGCTGTAGGTTGTATTGACTCCGGGATACATTGACGCCGCGTCAACTTTTCCGGCCTGGTAAATTGACGCGCGTCAACGTACCCGAGCTTATCGCGGGGTGCGTTGACGCCTGCCGCCTTATTCAATTGGACTCAGACTGTCTTCCCGCTGAGGGAGGCGAAATAAGGTCGGGTGCGCTGACGCCGCGCAATCTTGATTGACTACAGTACAGAGCTTCGTAGTGCCTATAAGCGTGCG
>JASAMZ010013876.1:0-14062 GCA_030248115.1 Linhomoeus sp. GSCO2_2 | reverse complement strand
CCTTTGTCGTGGTCGTCGATATCTTGGTCGTGGTTGTCGACGCCGCTGTCGTGGTCGTCGTCGTCTTTGTCGTGGTCGTCGTCGTCTTTGTCGTGGTCGTCGTCGTCTTTGTTGTGGTCGTCGACGGCTTTGTAGTGATCGTCGACGCCTTTGTCGTGGTAGTCGATATCTTGGTCGTGGTTGTCGACGCCGCTGTCGTGGTCGTCGTCGTCTTTGTCGTGGTCGTCGTCGTCTTTGTCGTGGTCGTCGTCGTCTTTGTCGTGGTCGTCGATGGCTTTGTCGTGGTTGTCGACGCCGCTATCGTGGTCGTCGACGGCTTTGTAGTGATCGTCGACGTCTTTGAGGTGGTCGTCGACGGCTTTGTCGTGGTTGTCGACGCCGCTGTCGTGGTGGTCGATGGCTTCGTCGTGGTTGTCGGCGCTTTTGTCGTGGTCGTCGACGTCTTTGTCGTGGTCGTCGACGGCTTGGTCGTGGTCGTAGACGTCGACGTCTTTGTCGTGTTCGTCGACGCCGTTGTCGTGGTCGTCAATGGCTTTGTCGTCGTCGTTGACGTCACCGTCGTAGTCGTCGACGTTACTGTCGTAGTCGTCGTCGTCAGCGGTTCATTGCACTGAGCGGCGTCGCACAGACCGTCCGTGGTGCAGAAGCGAAAGCAGTAGTCCCAGTAGAACCCCACTCGCCTGGTCTTGGTGTAACACCAAGGGCCTTTGTCGCCCTCCATTTCGTCGACCAATCGGCAATGGTTCTCGAGTCGGTAGCTGCCCACGTAGTGGTAGACTGGGTTTTCCGGTTCCACGGTATGGTAGGGGACACAGGGGGTCCCGTCGACGGTCGTACTCTTGTTACCCAAATAGGAGCCCTCCTTCTTGCACTCGGCATGCTGATCCTTCATGCAGAGACCGTCGCTGGTCACGCAGCCTGCGGAAACAGTAGAACCGGCAAAGTCACGCCCTATTGAAACGCCTCTAGCCGACCTTTACTAAAGTTCCGTTTACGTTTTACTCAGTGTTAGACAGTCAGCAGCAACGACAGTGACCGACCGGCGGCCGTGAAGGGCTCGTCTTCGCAGTCGAAGAAGCAGAATTGGTGGTCTCCGGCCGCCAGAGAACACCATGGCGCCTTGGCTTCATTGCTGGGATTGGTCGGCCAGCCCGGCCGGCATCCGGTCGCGTCGCAGGGACTTCCGAAGAAGTCCTCCGTGTGCGCTCCCGTTGGGTAGTTGCCCGAACTGCATGCCTCGCGATAGACGCGCCAGCACTTCCGGCCTTCGTCCAGGCAGTCTTCCAAGATACCTGCGAGGAAGGGAAGCTACGTACATGTACTGTACCTGCAGTAATCTAGAAACACTTAAGCAGAAGACAGCCGTTCGCCACACGGACGCCCGCGCTAACCCGCTGTGCTGTAGTTGACGACCAGCAGTGCACTTGTCATTCGGCCAGACGGCCAAGAATGTTGTGAGGGTATAAGCACTGATAATACAAACAATTCAAAATATTTATCCAATTTTCTCTTGAGGGAGAAGCCTCTCCTATCTTGCTGAAATTTGGATGTCATACGGGCCATCATGCCTCGGTATTTTGTATGTAAACATACAGTGAGCCAGATTCCTATTTCAGCTCGGCAAAGTGTGATTTTGGCAATTTATTCGAATATTCCACTACTGGCTGCTTATACATATGTAGTTGGATGCGGCATCTTTTATCTAAGGTAGAAAACGGTCTTTATTTGATACCATGGCAGAGTTCCGCGTTCGCAGAACAAGTTCGATAAGTTCCTAGGAAAACCCGGAACTGTTCTAGTTGGTGACCTGGCACCGCGGCTAACCGATAGGAAGCTTCGCAGTGAAAAGTAAGCACACAATCGACCAGCAAGTAGTCACGGCAGGCCCGCCTGCAGAAAACCTGTCGCAACCTGATTGACTGATTGAATTACTTCCCTCCACCGATCATCAACCGTTCGCATCAACCATTAATAGGTATACGGTAATCAGTCGAGCCGTCCTGTTCTACTTTTCTCGATCTCTGGGGTATTCCTCCCACTGATCGTGGTTGTAGAACAGAGTCCAATGATTGGCGAATGCGCGACTGCTGTTTCCTTCTGGGCTGCTGCCAGATTCATACGTCTCGCTCAGCAGGATCGATTGACAAGAGCGTTGGTTGCTCGCCAAATCGGCGGCGCGTCGAGTCTGTCTCGTCCGAGACAGGCCAACCGCGCTTGGTTACGATCCGCGTCGTCAATGTACCTCTGGTTTCTGCGCCTGACGCTGACGGCGACGACTGCTGCACCTTCATCGCCAGTTCTGTACAAGCTGTTTGTTATTCTATGATACTTCCGATGACGGTGCGATCAGTCGGCTTTGCAGGGTGCTGGCTGTGTGTGGCGATGTCCAGCGGCCAGCCCTTTCGCTCAAATGCACTTGCTGATTCGACCAAAGCTTCAACAGTCTATCCCATTCGTCGTCTCAACCAAAATGCAGTGCCAAAGACAACCGTTGCAAACGCTTGCTATTGCGACGACAGGCAAAACAAGAGCATTCAGAATGGAGAGAGCCATGACACGTTGATTCGCTGCCACTCTACACCATCACTGGCACGGCACCTTGAGACGTACGGCGATGTAATGCCTGGAAGCGGGGCGGAAATCCTGTAGAGTTTGGTTGGAATGAACAGTGCTCTGGAAGAATCAGATCAGCAGTCCAGGATAGCGACAAAGGGACAATGTTGGTTTGTTCGAAGTTCGAGTTACAAATTGTCCGAGAATGGTACTGTAAGCCAGAAGCGACAAAGCGTGAATGAGAATGTGTCACCACAAGCCAACCAGGTAAATCCGTCGACGCCAAACAGCTCCTTTGCGCAGTACTGGGCCACATCGTTCAGGAAGGCCTCGCCAGTGTTGTAATTGATGTACCTTCCACTGTAACTGCAATTTGCGAAACATTCATTTGTATGATATTGCTACCTATGTACGTTGAACGGCTAATTGTATGTACCTATATGAGGTTGCTTTAATTGTCTTTTAATTCCCCGACTTGCGTTTACGTTTAGTAACAATCTATAAAGAAGATCAATGGAAAGCTGTCTAGCGCCTAACAGCACGCCAAAGAAGTGTAGGTTTCATCATTCTCAGTGCACGCACCGATTGGGATCGGCGACGATCATCACTTCCCAGGTGCCTCCGAATTTCTCGTTGGCGCCCTGCGTCAAGTTGGCGATGGCCCGGAAGGGGTGCGTCCTCGCCCACTCGTGAACGCTCTCGATTAGTTCGCCAAACTCCTCCATTGGGCAGTCGCGGAGAGCTGAAAGAGAGCACTCACTTGGACTTTGGAGGACAATGAGCGTCGCCTGAGGAGCGAGATCAGCATCTGCATCTTAGACAAGGAGAAGGCACAGCCCGGCGGAGGAGAGTGCAAGTGCGACGACGGCGCGGCGGAGCGACCCTCCCTACCTTACACGTAGAAGAACGATCTCGTAATTCGTGCGTAATCCCAGGCAGCCTATCGGCCGTGCCCGTTCAGCGGCCTTCGTCTCAAACCTGCTCTGGGTATCCGTCGCGCCTTCTCTGGACGACTGGAAAGATCGCTTGACACCTTGCCGCAAGCCACCGTATTGGCAAGCAGAAGCGAGACGCCCATCTGAAGGACGACGACGGCCGACAGCGACATTCTTGGTGCTTCTCAAGGTGGCGAGCAAACCAAATCTCTTTTGTTCTGAGGAATGAACAGACTCTTTTCGTCTGAGAGGCGTGCGACGCCGCCCACCTATTTATGCCGACGCGCAAATAACTGAGGAGATTTCGCGTCGTGCGCGCCCGGGGGCGTGACCTTCTACCGTATACGACCCGAACAGTGTACGCGTCGTCGGCACTACGTACAAAGTGTACGTAATGTGCGTACAAAGTGTACGTCGTCGCTTTTGCCGCATTGCTGCCTACAGGACCATTTTACTACCTACATGCGAGACAAATTACAGTATGTAGTCGCTCTATTTCCTAAGAAGTTTTCAACTTGTTTTCGACAGCAGAGGCAGGCGTAGCGCCACAGTGAAGCTCTGCATTTCTGTCGGAGATGGCTGCCTGCTAGTGCTATGTCTGTCTGTCTATTCAGGCGATACGATTACCCGAAAGAGTTCTCCTCAATTTCTAACGGGAGAACTCGTTCTGCGGTAACAAATGGGTGCGCCGGTCCCGGCGAAGTCGTAGCGCGGGAAACCGCAAAGCAAATCAGACCAATTAGGTTGATTGATTATCGCTCGTGTAAAAGATCAGAGCAATTTCGACCGAAGCTTCAGCAACCGATACTATTCGTCGTCTCTTGCCGAAATGCATTGCCCACGTACCAAAGACAACCGCTGCAAACACTATACGTACAATGCTACTGTACCTACCAATGGCACGCTCCCTCACGCAACAACGAAACAAGCGGGGACCGCAACAAAGGAATAGGACCAAAATTGCAAATTTTCATCTCTGTCGCGCTCTGGGCGAATCGTTTCCCGATGAGGAAGGCAAGGCGACGAAACAAGCGTTGGCGGGGCGGCACACAATCAGAACAGCGGTTCATAGACCGACATACATGTCAGAAGAGCGGCGAAGCGCCAATGGGCACTCATTATGTACATAGGCATATGTACATAGTCAAGTTCCACCGATGTAATAAACCTACTAAACATCCGCAAATGATGCAGGAGTGTCGAATCCCATCACTCCAACCTACCGTAGTATCACCTTGACATTAGCAGCGAAGTTGAACGTCTCAACCGGCCTTGTCGGCTTGGGATAGCGACCTCCAAATGGCTCTACTTCTTTCCCTTCTTGCTGCGTTTGGCCGGCGGAGGGGCGGCTATAAAGGAACTGGAATCCGGTAAGATTCTTCCAACAATGCTAATGTGTAGAAACGAACGACATTGGCTTTGTCTGGCTGCGGCATTGGTGATCTGGGCGCACAATTGGGGAAAGCAGCGGGCCGTCTCGGCGTTGACCTCTTCTCGCATTCGGCCCATTCGGTTCTCCACGTGAACAGAGGGGTCGCCCTCGGCGGGATGCTTGACTTGGAGGTGCCGATCCATCGCTAGAATACGGTACCTGGGCAGTACAGTAGCCTTAGCAATTATAGTACGCCCACATATCATGCAATTACCGTATTTCCTAGTCGTCTCCATGCCGCAGAGGAGGCAGGCGAAGTTCTTGAGGCCGAGGTGGGCGACCAGACAGTGCTGGCGCACGCCCAAGTAGCTCAGCGACAGATTGTACTTGGACTTGACCTCCAGAGCGCACTTGGCGCACTTGTAGCTGGCCTCCTGCTGGGCACGTGTCACCTTGCTTGCCGAAGTATTCCTCGTCTGCGCCATGGCAAGACGCGGGTAGAAACGGAATCAGCATACAATGTATGCCGTACATGACAGCTACCACACTTTGCCCGCTTCGCGATTGGCGCCATCTTTCCGGATGGCCGTCGACCGGTCGACTTCAGCAGTAGTCGGTGGAGCAGTAGAGCCGTGAGGACGCCAGTTCTGCTCTTCGGCGCTCGTTTGATGCACTTCAGGGAAGGTGACAGCCGGGGATGCCAGTGGAAGGGCTCTTCCCTGGCCGGCCGCGGCGAACGACTGGACCATGAACCGCATCTGCAACGAATGGGACTAATAGGCCACCACCATTGTATGGTAGGCTCTTGCCAAGACGCTTTGCCAAACCATGCCGGCAGCAAAATCGCTGAAGGCAGTCGCAGCCTCCTCGTTGGCATTCAGTTGTCCCGTGGGAAGGAAGAAGGGCTGCTGCGTCCGTCCCTGGAGGCTCCTCTGTAGAGTGCGTCTGAAGAAGAGATCGAGATCCTCGAATTCCTCGTCTCGGCAGACGATGGCGCAGTCCAAGCGCGGGTGCTTCTGTCTCAGGTGCTCCTTGATGCAGGCCTCGGTTGGGGCGGCCGACTCGCAGTGGGCGCACAAGTAGGGCAGGAAGGGCCGGGCGCAGTGGCTCTCGGCGATGTGCCACTCCAACTGGCGTTGACTGGCCCCTGCGAAAACGCTGTCTCTTTCTCTCCTTCTTGCCAAAGAACAAACACCAAACAAAACGCCAACCCTCGAATTGGCCGCATTCACAGCTGAATTTGTCCCTGACACCGACATGAGGCCTGCCTTGTGAGCTAACAAAGGACTGAAGAACGTCCATTGTCGCCACAATCGTCAAAGCGGCGAGGAGAGCGTTTCTTCCGATCCTGTCGTGCGCGCTTCGATTTCGACAGACTGGCTGGTGGACGGACGCGACGTATGTAATCACCCAATCTAGCATCTTGGCCAACCAACGCCAGCCGAAACATGACGAGTTGCGCGTCGCTTGGTGGCGTGGCAGAAGTCGGTGTCGTGACTCTGTTACGTCGACTGTCTTAGGCTTCTTGTGTAAGCGTGCCAACAATAGCAGTACGACACTTGCTTGCATGCGCCATCGCAGTAACAAGGGAAAGCGGTACCTTATATAGGTACTACCTCCGTGTACAACATTAGTTTCTCACACGACCAATACACGATTACCAAGACCATTACACGACAGACACTGACCACTACTGCACAAGGGCCCGTCCATCCATTCTTGCGCCTAACCATCCCTTCTAGATCACTCAACTCCAGATGCGGCAGTGGCGCCTGGGCGCCAGCCGGCCGCGTCCGGTGGGACACTGGAAGGCGTCGCGAAACTCGTCGATGCTTCTGAAGGCCTCGTTGATTCTCCAGTCCATGGTGAACTGGCCCGCTTCCGAGGCGTCGCACCAGTTGTGCGCCCAAGACAGGAAGAAGAGCTGACGGGGCGAGAACAACGAGAGGGGGCCGGCCAGCCTTGGGGCGCTGCTGGAGCCGCCCTTGGCCAGGGCGCGCAGCGCTGCGCGCAGACCTGAGAGGTGGAACATGTGATTCTCGACACGACTCTTTTCATGAACGACACAACGCGGATTCTTGACACTTCTAGACACGATACAGTACATTCTAGACATTCCGACACCAAACGCTCAAAGGCAGAGCCGGCCACCCACCCAGGTTGTCCGAGATCGCTTGGGACACCAACCCGTCGTTCAGCGGCCGATTCGTCCTCTCGTCGCATCCTACTGGCTTCGCTTCCTTGGAGCAGTATCTGGCGCCGACGCAGTCCACGGCACTTCTGACACGCTCGAACACGGCCGCGTCGTCTATCAACAAGTTGCCGAGGCGTCCCTCGGCCGACCAGTAGTAGCCGTCCGAATCGAAGCCGTGTCCCATCTCGTGGCCCATGACCGCGCCGACGCCGCCGAAGTTCACGATCTTGGGCAGGTGGGCGCCCGCGAAGGGGCTCTGCAGAATGGCCGCAGGCATGGTCACCCAGTCCCAGAAGGGCGCGAAGTAGGCGTTGACCAGGGACGGGTTGCCCATCAGGTCTTTGCGAAGGGGTCCGCCCACCAGCCTCAAGTCCTGGCGCAGCAGGAATCGATCCAGGTTCCAGTTCCAGACCAGAGGGTCGTCGCCGGCCTCCCAAGTCAAGTCCGAGTGATAGCGCTCCATGTGGGCGTCGTCCAGAATCCAGTCATTGAATCCGATGGCAGCTTCAACTTTGTGTAGTTTCTCCAGCAGGTTCTCGCGACTACGACCGGTCAGCCAATCGAGTTCCTAAGGAAACAGTGTGTATCAGCAATGTAGTTGGCATCTAAAAGTCTTTATATACTGGGGTCACTGACGTGACAACCATTGCTAGTACCTTAGATTATGTACTGTACCATTAGATTGTGGATGGAGGCGTTCTTGATCTCATTAAAGAGTTCTTCCAGCATTAATCTTAATCCATCGGGGCCATCTCTTCCAAAGTACTCGTCGATGTAGGCTCTTCCCAGCGCCTGAGGCAGAATGTCTCTCATGGCGTTGAAGCAGCTCGACGGAGTCGGCAACTGTCCATTCTCAACTGGCTCCATCTCTCTGGGATGCAGAAGCCACTCAAGATTGAGCTTGGCGTTGGATTGAGAGGCCGGAACCACTGAGAACTCTTGGGAGACGGCGATCCAGATGATCAGATTCTGTAGTTGGTCGGCCTCCAGCCCTCTCAGATATCTTATAGCCCTCTGTCCAAAGTTGAGCAGAGGCACGTTGACGTGACCGTTCAAGACGGTCTCGGGATCGAACAACCCTGAGCCCAGTTCGCGAATGTAAGCTTCCCAGTTGAAGTCGGTAAAACTGGCTGCCAACTCCTCCAGTGTCAGCCTGTTGTGGTAGAGATAGGGCTGAAGGTCCGCAGGGTACTGGGAAGGAAAGGCCAAGTCATCCAGGGCGTGCGATAGAAAGAGCTTGCGGATCTCCTGAATATGACCTTGTGACTCCAACGCGAAGAGCAGCAGCTCAGACTCGCCAACGGGAGCCGTCTCGAGCCAGTAGGAGACCTGGCGCAGGATCGTGACCACCGACTGAAGTCGAAGCGACGGCGCATAGCTTCAGTTTCCAAAGTCACAAGCTGGTACCAGAGAGCTCAGACGCCCACCCGCACGTCCATCATGGCCGGTCCGGCGAAGTCCAACTGGAGCATTTGCCCCTTCTCAGGGGCGACCCAGTCGTGAGACGCCTGGGAAGAGAGTGCCGTGCCCAGCCCAGTTGCCAGCTGGACCCTGGCAAGCAGCCTCTCAAGCGACCAGTCATCGGAGGGTGCCCATTGCTTTCGGCCACTGGACTGAAGAATCGGCCATCCCCCCACGGAATCGAATATGCGCTTCAGCAGTTGTCCCCTTTGGGCCAGATTGTCGGCTGGAGGGTATAGGCAGGATTCGAAGCGCAGTTTCAGTTTCTGCAGGAACCTCGGCGACGAGCCATCAATCTGCAAGTGGATCACTGGCGTACATTGACAAACCATGACAGATCCAGGTAATGCTCTCCTCATCTCGGAAGCTTCAGAACCTTATTGACGCCCTGAAGCAGGACGCCGTCCACTTTGGTCTGCAGGAAGACAAAGTGGGAGGGCCGGTTCCAGTTGGCGCAGGTGAAGCGGGCGAAATCATCGCAAAGGTCCGCCCCAAGGTCGATTCCATCTAAAATCTGGTCGGACAGAGTCAGCCACTCGGCGCCGTAATCAACGGGCGTGGCTGCGATAGCTCCACTCCGATCGGCGAAACTTTTGCTTTTGTCGGAGCCAGGCGAAGACGACGGTGATTCGTCGTCGTCAACGGAAGTGGGGACGAACTCTGAAAAGGGTTATGTGGTGCGAGCAGGACGGCGACAAGCAAACTGACAAGGCACAATATCTACAAAGTACCCAAGGCAGTGATACTCCAGTTGGGGTCGATTTGCTCGATATCGGACAGTAGTAGGTTCTCGTCCAGCAGCCATGTCTTGTCACGGATTTCAGAATCGCTTGGGACAACGCGAAGCTCCAAATAAACTGCCAGTTTTGAGTTATTCGTCGGTGTAAGCTCCAGAACGGTGACCAGAAAGGTCAGCTAGCATTCTGGTTTGTTTTGTGGTCTAGTGGTGTGAAAACTTGATTTGAATTTGTGTAATTGATCTTGACTCGCTTACTTCTACTGTAACTAAACTGGCCAATATTATCACCACCTCACCTTGGTGGCGTATCGCATGGCCGACGTTGCTCGGACAACGCTGTCTTCATCGGCCATCGCTTGAGTCCAATCGACGCTTGCATCGACCAAGGTTGTACGGTATCTTACCCCGTTTTGGTCGACTTTGCGCATGGTCGCGCCCCTCGACTGTATAATGGAGTAGAAGTAGTTGACGCCGCCCAGAAAGACTACCACTACTGCCAACGCGATCAGCGTGCAGCACACCACCGACCGGCAGCAGCAGAGGGCCATTGTAATTTCAGGTCTTGCCTAATTGGCCGAAAGTGTGACTGTGGCTCACAAGGTTCACATCCTATGTACACTACGTGCTGCTTGCATCGCAGTGCATAAAGCAACGAACGCGCCCAGGCGCTGATAAGGGCTCTCGACTTACAGCATTTGTACATGTAAGCACTGTTGTGTCTGTGACTGCTCTTCTATCGTGTTGCCTTCCACGTTATCGATGCACAGTACTGTAGTCTTGCAATCCTCACATTGTCTGCTCATCCAGTGTCTCCTTTGCTACTAATTTTGAGGTTGGGGATTGTTGTTGACGTGACACATTCAAGCGTTTATTGTCGACAAATCAGTCAGTCGTAGCCGGTGCCTACTTCCCAAACAAGTATCGGACCAGTCATTGTACTACGAAACATATGTACCTTCGCCTTTCAAATCGCGCAGGTCTTGAACGGATACTTCCTGATTTCGCCACCGCTACCCTAGGTTGTGTTTACGTCAGCGTGTTTAGGGTCGGGTCAGGTCAGTGTGGCGTCGTTTCCACCAACACTCTCATTACCACGAGCATCTACACGGAGACAGCGCGAAGAAGAAATAACACCCCGTCGAGAGCTGAAGCCTGCCCTTTTCCTCCCCTCCCCTCAAAAATTTCTGCAAAAGCGCTAGTAACTCGGTGAGTCTCGGTCTCTCCTCTCTCCTTCTCCTAGTAGAGGAATTCTGCAGTCGACACTGGTTCTAAGTTCTATCGACACGTCTGTCTGTCTGTTTGGAGCCCAGAATCCGAAGAAAATGTCTCTGGCTTCGTCGAGTCTCTTCTTGGCCGGCGTCAGCTTCGCGCTGACGGGTCTGACGGTCTTTAACGCCTTCTACCAGAAGCAGCAGTTCTACCCCTCCGTCGTCTACCTGACCAAGAGCAGCCCCTCCATGGCCGTGAGTCCGTGTGGTCGTCTTCTTGGCTCAGGCTGTACAGTACCTTTTATCGATGAGCGCTGCGTTCCTTCCGTTCTTTTGTACTTGTGACGCGAGTCATTCAATCCGTGTCCAGCAGATCTCTGTTGCAGATCCTGTACGTGCAGGCGCTGGTGCTGGTGCTGATGGTGGCCAAGGTGGTCAAGTGGATCTTCTTCGGACAGCTGCGCACCGCCGAGTCTGAGGTAGCCGACTATCCGAGCGAGTCCGACCAGCCTTCTGTCTGGCGCAGTTTTGCTGTGTGCACACACAGTAGGCTCAGTTCGAAGCGCTCCATGTCTGTAGCGTCTCTGACAAGGGATGGCCCTCCGTGAGACGTCGTGCGCGAAGTAGCGACATTCGTTTCATTCAAAGTGTCTCGATTCAAGTGTGAACTGTGGGTCTTACGCCTGTCTCTCCCCTCTCTCTAGCACCTGACCGAGCGCGCCTGGTACGCGGTCACCGAGACCTGTCTAGCCTTCACGGTGTTCCGAGACGACTTCTCGCCCCGCTTCGTTGCGCACTTCACCCTGCTACTGTTTCTCAAGTGCTTCCACTGGCTGGCTGAGGATAGGGTGGACTACATGGAGAGGGTGCCCGTCATCACGCTACTGTTTCATACGAGGCAGATGGGTGGGTAAGGGGGGGGGGGGTCATACAGCAAGCTGGCACCTAGGGGGGACCACTGCCCACGTCACGCTATGACTCGGTTGGTATAAGGCTGTTGGTGCTATCGATTGGCGCTATTTGTAGACTTGGTCTTGCACCACCTTTGAAATCTCTCAACTCATCTGTCGACACTGTTGCAGGCATCATAGCGATCCTGAGCGCCGTGGACAGCTACTTCGTCTCGCACGCCTACTTCACCACCCTGGTCAAGGGAGCCTCCGTTCAAATCGTCTTTGGATTCGAGGTGTGCTGTGTTGTCGCCGCTATCTTAGTAGTCCTATCGATGCGAATATCGGCTGCGCCACGAAATCCACGCGCGAGCGCACTTTTCAACGAACCTTCGCGTCTCGCTTGTTCGAACACTACTGTACAGGATGCGTCAGTAAAAGTGAGACCCCTAACTTTGCTGCCGCCATTCTCGAGCTTGGCTCAACGTATCGTGTCCCAATTTGGACTGCACATACTACAGGGTGTTTCTGAGAAAGTGTCAAAATTTTAGACCTTTTCATACGCTAGAGAGAAAATGGCATCGTTTTGGGCAACGTCATGTCGAAAAACTGGTGCAGCGCCTTTTCACTGTTGGGGATCGTACCGGAGCTGGAGAAGGCCGAGGAGGAGCAGCTGCACATCTCCAACTGTGAAAAGAAGCTGCACCCTATTTTCGATATGACCTTGCGCAAAGCGATGCCATTTTCTCTCCAGTGTATGAAATGGTCTAACTTTTTGACACTTGGTCAGAAACACCCTGTAGTGTGGCCGTTGCAAGTTAGGGCGCGATACGTTGAGTCAAGCTCGAGAACGGCGGCAAAAAAGCTAGGGGTCTCACTTATATTTACGAACAATGTATATTGTAACTGCTCTCTGACTTGTCTCACTGCCGGAACATTTGGGTTTGACCCATCGGTCAAATGTTACTGTCAAGTGAGAATTATGCGCAATCAGCACGCAGGGTGTTTGCCCTTCTCTCTTCCAGTACGCCATCCTGATGACGATCGTGTTCCACGTGGCCATCAAGTACATGCTCCATACGGTGGACCTGCGCAACACACACCCATGGGAGAGCAAGGCCGTCTACCTGCTATACACCGAGCTCGTCATCGGTGGGCCTGAGGATACTGTAGCTTTGGAGCTGGAAAGTTCCAATTCGTTGGAATTATCGCAGGCTTCATCCGCTGCGTCCTCTACGCCGTCTTCGTGGCCGTCATGATCCGCCTGCACACCTTCCCCCTATTCTCCATTCGACCCGCCTACCTGACACTGAGAGCCTTCAGGAAGGTGGGGGATTGGTTGAGAACTTCCCTTCCCTCTCCCCTGCCAAACCCAGAACTTACCCTCTCCCCCGCCCGCTTCAGTTTTACTTCGTATTCTTGCTAGCCTGCCGACCTACCGAAGTCACTTCTCCCCATAACATTGAAGCTCTCCACTTGAAACAGCTTGTCATACCTGGAACGCTGGGAGTTATGGTCCCCCCCCCTCCCCCTCCCCCCAATCCCCGCACCTGAAAGACTCGCCCTCCCAAAAATTGCATGAATTGTCGCCCGTGGCGCTATGTTTAGGCTGTTCTTAACCGTCCGGGATAACCCCCCCCCCCCCCAGAGGAAGCGCGTTACAGGCTTGGCTTTCCTTCTTTCATTCAGAGGAGAATTTTTTCGCCCGCCCTCAGGGGGGCGACACCATACGAGAGCTCGGCGTGCGTGCGTGCGTGCGTGCGTGCGTGCGTGCGTACGTAACGCTCCCAGATCTCGGCGTTGGAAAGTCGCAGAGCGGAGATCTTGGGCTCTGCGGATAGGTCTCGACTCACTGATCATTCAGCTAAGAGGTTTCAAAATTCAAAAGTTTGAATTGCGCGCGCTACAGTAATCCGAAGGTAAAAACGCAAAACGGCTCTAACTCTCTCGTGTTACGTCGTAGAGCGGCAATCGACACGTCAGGTGAAAGCTCTCGACGCTTTCTTTCATGCGGCTACAAAAGTTTTTTCAATTACGCAAACACGCACCGCGGAAAACGCCATTCTCGGCATTTTGGCGCAAAAATCGCTCGAACGCGCTCAACTTGCGTCGTAGAGAGACGATCTCGAGCTTTTTTAATAGCTCCCTACTCACTTATAATTTGTTCTCTCTTTGGTCTAAACTCAAAATTTTAATTTTCGCTAGTCACAGTAACTCGAAGGTGCAAAAGCACAAAACGGCTCTAACTCGCTCATCTTACGTCGTAGAGTGGCAATCGGCACGCCAGGTGAAAGCTCTCGACGTGTTCTTTCATGCGGCTACAAAAGTTTGTTGAATTACGCAAACACGCACCGCAGAAAAGAAAACGCCATTCTCGAGATTTTGACACTAAGCTCGCTCTTTGCTACATGCAGAAGTGCGACACTGTTTGATTGCTCGTAGTGCGCTCTTTGTAGTCAATTGTTTGCCAAAACCTTAACAAGTTTTTGTCACTTTTTTAAAAGCGTTGCTTGAAAGAGGGATGTTCTTGCTCAAAAAGCCAAATCGCGGGCAAAATCAATATTGCTATGCAATACCCTCTTGCAAAGGTGGAGCTCGTGAAGCGGAGCATGCGGGCGATGAACTCTCGCACTCTCTGCAGAACGAACGCGACTCTATGTAATGTCAGTCAGAATGCGAATTCAACTTTTTAATACCGGAGCTTGTTTTT
>JASAMZ010013875.1:0-45124 GCA_030248115.1 Linhomoeus sp. GSCO2_2 | reverse complement strand
ATCGATCAGCGAGAACCACTTGGGTTTCAGTGCACTTATATTCTGGAATATGTCGTCGATGCGTGGTAAGGTGCCAGCGTTGACGACTGTCTTTGCATTCAGAAGTCGGAAGTCGGAGCAGATGCGAAGTTCGCCGGTTTTCTTTCGAACGGCCACTATTGGTGAAGCGTACTCACTTCCCTCTGAGTGTACCAGAATGCCGGCGTCAATTGCCTCTTGCAATTGCTCGTAGACTTCTTGACGTTTGTTGTACGGTAGCCGACGTGGTTGCTGTTTGGGAGGCTTTTCTGTGATCTCGATGGTGTATTCGACATCTTTAGCTTCTCCGAGTTCTGATAGGTTCAGTGCGAACACGTCGTGGTACATTTCTATCAGTTGTAGTAGGTCGGCTCGAGCATGAGCTGTGTCAGGGTCGTTGCCGAGTTCTAGCTTTTGCCGCACTGCTTGCCAGTGGGCCTCGTTTTCTTGCGGTGTACTGTATGTGACTAAGTTGATAGTCTCTTGTGTATCAGCCGCACCTTTGCGTTGTACCGTAATCGGCGGTGAGCGTAAGTCCTGTTCGATTACGTCTGTAATCTCGTAGACTGTGCCCATGTCTTGACCTTTGGAGCGTGTTTATTTTTTTTGGTGGGGGGGTTGGGAGGGCGGGTAGGGTGAGGAAGGATGGAGAAGATCGAATACCCCTCGCCCTTCTTCTTATTTATTTGTTCCGGTACTTGTTTTGGGGGAGGGGGGGCCCCGGGGTTTTTTTTTACAACTTGCGGTTTGATGTGGGGTATGTAGGTACGATTATTAGCAATAATCTGTACCTGTGCGCCCTCGCACCGTCAGGCCGTATCTTGTTGACAGGCCGTTGACTGCGCCTTCTCTTGCCGAATCTTGTCTCGAGCTTTCTTGTTGGCAGCTTCGACCGCTGCTTGAAGCTCACTTGTTCCTTTCTCAATGGCTGCCACGATCGCAATTCGATCCTTTGTTGTCCACTTGGCGTCTAAACCTTGAACTGTGGCTGTTTTACTACGTGTTTGCCTGTCCGACTGTCCCTTTGACGGATCTGTCTTTGTGGACTTCTTGGCTGTGGTCGACGACGACGAATTAGTGACACTATCTTCTGCACCGACGTTAGAGGGAGTGGTTCGTGGCCGCGGACGGTCGCGAGCCGGCTTCCTCTGGAGGGAATTCTTGCCCGTCGACGGTGTTCTGTCTGTGGCAGCGCCGTGCGGCGTACCGATCTTCTTTGTATCGTGGGAAGAATGCAAGGTAGTGTTGCTATTATTCGAGGAGGTCGATTGCTTCTGTGAGGCGCTCGTAGCGTTCTTAGAAGCTGTGTTTTGCTCTTGTGCAGAACGGTAGTACTTTCTCGTCGACGTGTCTTGCTTAGAATCTGTCTTGGCTTTAACATAAGAACGATTCTCTTTAGCAACACCGTCAACTGACTGTGAGAAAGGCTTGGAAGCTCGACCGACGGGCGGCGCCGCGGTGTCGGCCCGTCGTCGAGGCTTGTCTCTCTCGAAGGCTGATCCGTCGCGTTCATCAGTCGCGGCCACTGGTTGTGGCGCTTGCTCTGGTTTGGTGACCTCTTCCTTGTTGGGATGGAGGCACTTCTTTGTGATCGTGGCCGGTGACAGTACCCAGCCGAGCGAAGCGTCGGCCACTTGCAAATCGGCGCCCAGTAGACTCATGAAGTTGGTGCCGAGCAGAACCTCGTAGTTCGTAGCCGATGGGTTCAGGATCACTGGCACTTCGACCTGTTTGTCTGCAACGAGAAACGCCACTGGATACCAGTGAGTTACTTTGATCTCCTTCTGAGAGTAGTCGTTGATCTTCAGGGAGTTTGGTGGGATCCACTGGGCGCGGTTCCACCACTCCTTGTCCGGATCTTGTTTCTGCGCAGCAATTTTGTTGCACAGGCCCATGCTCATAATTGAGACGGATGAACCAGTATCTACCATGGCGCTTACCGTAACGCCTTCTACTTGGCATTGCAGTCGTACTTCTGGGCCTATCAGCGGCGTTTGCCGTGCGCCCACGTGTCGCAAATGAACAGTAAGTGTATTCACTTCACCTTCACTTGCTCTACTATCGGCGTCGCTCCCTTCGTCGTCCTGGGTCTGGCCGTCGGCGATTGAACCACTGTCGTCTTGTTGCTCATCGGCTTCGCCGTCACTGTAGAAGATATTGTCGTCCTGGTCCTGATTGGACTCGACGTCTGAATCTAACTGAGCAAGATTAGCAGCCGCTTGTTGCGTTGCTTTTGGACAGTTTCTCGCTCGATGGCCCTCTTCTCTGCAGATGAAGCATTGGCCCGTGGTTCTCGAAGGTGCATTTCCGGAAGACGCCGATTGCGTTTGTTTGGGTGCGCCACTGGTTGTCTTTTGGAGTGCGGACCTTCCGCCTCCTGAAATGTAAGCTGCCTGACGAGATGGTTTGGGTGCGGCGTAGCTGTCGGCCGGATAGGCGACTTGTGACTTTGCAGATGCGCCGCGTGTCTGGCCACTCTGTGTCTTAGGTCTCTGTCGGCTGTCTTTGTCTGTACGTGTGCGTGCGGACGCATTTGCCGACTTGTCTTTAGTGGCTTTACCACCGTCGTCAGTCTTTGTGGAACGTCGCAGGTCGTCGCGAACTTCCTTGGGAAGGATTGCTCTGCCGGTAATTGGGTCGACTTTTCCTGTAGCTTCAGAGCGTATTTTCTCTAAACCTTCCCTAGTTTTCTTTGCAATGTACTCTTGCTCTGCGTCTCGGCCGACTTCCTTGAGTTTCTCTCGTGCCATTTGTGCGTAAGAACGTACATGGTGCAGTCGTGAAGTGCGGCGAATGTCTTCGCGCCACTTTGTGGGTAGTCGACTGAGGAAGGCCGCTGCGCCCTGCTCTTCGCAAGAGCTGACGCCAGTGCGGGCCTCTGGCATTTTGCGAATACATTGTCGAATTTGGCGCTCGAGCTTGTCGAGACCGTCATATGTACCGTCCCAGATAAGGGAGCTCAACTCGAGTTGCAATTCCTCTGCAGACGGAAGAGGGTTTAGCATTTTGCCTAACTCGATGACTGCCCTCTGGAAACACAGGTATCTGTAGTCGTCACGTATTGTGTCCATGTATGCGGCTGCCTGCCCTTTCAGGAGCGAGTGAAATTTCTCCGTCCAATACTTTGGATTTAGATTTATCTGATAAAAGTACATCATCACTTCCCTGATGAAGTCGTCGTAGCTTCGGTCCGACGTGTCGCTGGCGAATCTCTGTGGCGCTCGGTTGTCGCCACCCACTAGAGTTCGGCCGCCGGTGACGCCGTCGTCCTCTTGAGGGTAGTTCTCGTTGATCTCGCGTCGTTCCGTGAACAGAGTTGGCAGGTAGCCGTCGCGAGGGTTCCAGTAGTAGCTGTCGTCGGAGGCGGCTTGTGCAAGCGCCGTTCTTGTCAGCAACTTGGGATGCAGCTGGGAATAGCCAGTGTCGTGAACTGACGAACGAGTTCCCGCCGACGTCGTACTGAAATCTCGCAACACTTGTGGCATACTGCGCATGTTACCTATACATGTAGGCTGCGCCGGATTGTTCTCCTGAATGGCTTCTCGGGCCATCCTGTGGATCTCTTGTTTGACGTCGTCTTCATGCGATCGTATGTACTTGACTTTGTCTCTGTTCGTCACGGTCGGCGGAGCGCCGCCGTTTGGTGGTTGACGAGCTGGACTGTTAGACGGGCCGGATGCTTGGCCGTCTGTGTTCTTTGAAATTGTAGTCTTTGTTCTAGTCGAACGGGGTCTACTGCCTGAAGCAGAACTGCCTCCGCTTCCTTGCTGATTGCGCGCGATTGTGAGTTCGCGGCGCATAACGTCCATCTCAGTTCGCATTGTGGCGACTTGTTGTTCTAATTCTTCTTTGTCTTTCTGATCCTGGGTGACGCGAACTGCCGGTTCGCCGGCCAACACACTAGGATCACGTGTATTTGCGGTGACTGGGTCAGTTCGACGCATGTTCTCTCGTGCGTGTAACTTTCGTGCACGTCGATTCTCTGCAATCGTCGGAAGTCTGCGCTGACTGTAGTCACTATTGGCAGCGGGAAGTGGTGCATTTAGTCTGTCCACTTGACGTTGGCTGCCGGCTGTAAAATCACGGCCGTCGTAAAAACCTATCTGCTCATTCGACTTGCTGCACAGAGTCACTTTGGGTTGGTGCACTGGTGCAGTTGGCGGTTCGATGTTGACTGTAGGCGGGCGCGGAGCGTCGCCTTGTGCATTGTCATCCGTAACCGCGTCGAGAATGTCTCCCATGGAAGTGGGATCCTCGGTGACGAAGTCGATTAATTCGTCTGCTGTCATGCCAGTTTGCTGACGGAATTGCCGCAGTTTGTTCCTTATGTCGCCACGACCACGATTGGTCGACTGAGGGATCGTTGAAGTATTTGACGAGTTGTCTGAATTCTCGTGCGATTGCTCGATAATTTGAGACAACTGCCGTCGCCGTCCTTGGTTGTTATCTTGCTGACGCGTGTCATGCGAGTGCGCAGCGGGTGGCTGGCCATTTGCCTGCGCCGGCGGCTGTCGATTGTCAACTGTCGGCGTCTGTCTTGCACCCTGCTGTGTGCTTGCACTGCTTGGCGACTGTACTTCTATGCGAGGCGGCATACGCTGCCGCTCTTGATCGTTATCGGCGTTTACCTGTGGTGCGCCGATTGGTATTTGCGGTTGAAGGACAGGCGGCGGCGGCGCGAGCAAATTGTCTTGCGAGTCGTCGCTGCCGTCTGCCTGCTGAGTTGACTGTGGAGTGGCATCGTCGCCATCCCTTATTTCCTCTAAAATTCTTGAATTGGCGGCTCTCGCTCTGTCGATATCGTCTTGCTCTAAAGGGTCGAGATCTGCCTCTGTGTACAGATAGCACCCGATCTCGAGTTCCACACGCATCACTTTGCCGTCCAACGAAATTACACGCAGTGGATCGTTCACGGGGTACTTGTTTCTGCACTTTTCGATGTAGTCGGGGTCGGCTTTCAACATCGTCTTTGGAATTGTAGATGGGTCGACGGTTGTGATATACGGTTCGTACTCGGTGCCTGCGTACTCTCGAAGAATCTCCCGTGCACGGCTCTCCCACTGTGTGGTGAACTGGTCGAGAAATGTGGCAGGCGGCGAGTACTTGAAGTCACTTCTCTGCAGAAACGCCGTCGTGAAGCCGAGTAATTTGCGTTTGAGACGATATGTGGGTGCCATTGTTGCCCAATTTGTAGTGTTCCAGAAGTATGCGAACGTAGCGTGTATGTGTGCATTGACGATTCTGTTTTCCCGTGCCGCCAGTTCCTGGGGCAAATCGTGTTCAATGACGATAGCCGGTAAATTGCGGAAATACTTAGTGACCAAGTCGTTGTACTCACTTTCCGCCGGGAGCATGTTGATTCGTGGAAGGTGCTGTCGAACGTCCGCCGCCGGCTGTTTGGTGATCCCGGGGAGCGCGTCCTCGAGTCGCTGCACGAAGCCGCAGTCGACTGTCTGCGGAACCACATTGCCGTCATCAAAGTTGATGCGAAGTGCGCCGGTGTGTTGCTTAGTGAATTGCACAGGTGTCCGTCTTGCCGACCGTGATGCAGTCGCTGCGTCTTGCTGCGCCGCGTCGGAATTACGGCCGCCCCCTGGGGGCGTGCGGAACAATGCAGACGGCGGTCTGCTTCCTGCTGTCGACATCACTGAAAGCAACTGCTGACGGATTAGACAAGCACGTTCTGCCGCTAGTGTAGCGGTCGAATCGACGCTCTAGTTCTTGTAAACGTGTGTGTAGCCGTTCTTGCACGCTGTCGGCGCGCCGGCTGCACGTAGAGACTCGCCGCGGAGAAGATGCGCACGTCGCTGCGGCGTGGCTTGCTTGACTCCGCTCGTTGGCGATGCGCCCGGTGTCGTCGAAACCTGGTGGCGTGTAAACGGCACCTTATTAGGTCCGACAACCGAACTTAGGGACTCGCGATCCTGCAAAGGAAGGAATTGAAACAGGTATCAAAGCTGCAGAAAATTCTGAGCAGGAAAGCGCACGGAGACTTGACAGTAACAGTAATGAACCAGAAGGGCGCTTCCCAATCTTGTCAGCTCTGCACTAAGCGCACAGACCTCACAAGAGTTGGTACACGTCAACGGGTCACCACTGATACGCCACTACCATCTGTGACTCACCCAGTAGCAGACTACCACACCACCTAGCCTCTACCGAGATCACCTAGTGGGGTCGATCGCCCGCAGGTAGCAGCTTCTATCTGGCTCCTGCCACCCTTCAAATCTCTTCACGTCCCCTTCTCGGCGAGAGGGAAGAACTGTCGACCGGACGGAGTCGAGCGAGGAGTCGACGACGGTCGAACACACAACTTCTTCTTCCGTTCACTTCCTTCGCCAAGCTACGTAAGTGCCGGGCTTCCGTTCTTGGGTTTTACATGTAGCGCGTTTCCCTTGCTCTTCTAGCAATAAGAGGGAAAGCGTAGATTTGTCGGGAGTACGAAAACACTGCGGATATCAATGTAGAAACGCAGGGAGAGGGACCTAAGTTCCCAACACCTTAGTATCGCGCTAGCCCAAATAGGATTGGGGTCACGGACCGGGTTCGCTAAACCTCAGCGAAAGGAGTCAGCCTAGGGCTTTTGACTACCACGTTGCCGTTTCTTCGGGCAAGGTTTTATCCCACTGGATCTGAAGTTATGAAGATGCATCCCCCTTTTATGCAGAGCTTATCGGTGTGGCGATCTCTACGAAAAGTGATGTGAGGGCTAACAGTAGCCTCAAAATTTGCATAATAGATGGGGAAATGGTAGGTTTGAATTACTCGTACCACCATCAATATGTCCAAAAGACGCACCAGCGCCTAACATCGGTGCAAATATCATCAAATTTCAGAACCTGGGCAGAAGGCAGTTTCTCGAGTTACTTTTGCTACTACTAGCTACGGGCTACTACGAGCTACGGGCAGAAGGCAGTGGCTTTCTAAATGAAATTTTCACTTCTGCTCGGCCTTAATGTAACTTTGAGAGATCATTGTGGATATGCAACACGAATTCGAGTCGTGTATCAAATTACCCCTTTGCCAACCACAGGATCATGGTTTGCGCTGCCCCGCTGCAGCTGAACCATGATGTTCCATCAGGCCATGCGCAACTTTTCCCATCATCACGATATCTATTTCTCGGGTTGTACTAAATAAAATTGGTTGAAATTTGGTACACTAAAGAACTTTTTATAAATAGATTATATCACGAATTTCGTGAAAATCGGTTTGGTGCACCAAAAGTCACAGGCGCAAAAAGATCGTTGCATGGTTCTTGCCCACGGGTGATTGATGAATTCCTCTCCATCTTCTTTTCCTTCCTCGCCAGATCATGCTCTAGCGCCCATCAGCACCTTGTTAAGTCACCTTTTCGTCGAGAAATCTGTGAAGTTTTTCTACGAATTGTGTCCGAATGTCCATTTTGCGCAATTTTTGGTAATTTTGCATGTTTTCGAGACTGGCTGCACCTAAGAGCACTTACATAAGGTGCATAGAATCAGTTGGCAGACACGATTCGATCGATAAATCCAAAAAATGGCATAAAAAAGTATTTATTTAAACTGGTTCGCCACGACATTTTACGTACTTCATCAATGGTTAACCTTGTGCAAGTTTAACGCTCTTATGTGCAGCAAGTCCCAAAATATGCAAAACAACTAAAAAGGTGTCGAAATGGACAATCAGACAAACTTCATAAAAACTTCCTGGATTTCTCGACGGAATTGTGTTCCCCACCGAACGCCACGTAACTTGTTCAAATTTCAGCGCCCTAGCTGCTCCGTAGCTCGAGAAACTGCCTTCTGCCCAGGTTCTGAAATTTGATGATATTCGAGGGTCTCAAAACGACAAATATCAGCGGAATTTTAGCAATTTCTCGTCTGGTATGTGATCGGCATCTTAAGTCCGAAATCGTGTCAGAATCTTTCAGCCAATTCCGGCCAGCGGATCGCCAAATCTCGATAATCCGCCAGGCGGATTTGTATTATTCGCCATTTGTTCCACCCGTAAACATAACGTTAAGGTTACACTACACTAAGGAAAAGCAGAAGCGAAAATTTCATTAGAATGCCAATTCTGGCGCATTTGTTATTTTGCTGTATTTAGGACATCATGTTACGTTAATCGTGGGCACTTTTAGCGAATGCGGTAACCGTACATAGTTGTCTTGAAACGCGATGCGCAATTTCCACTTTGGGTCGTGGATTCTTTGGGTCGTTGGGTCGTGGGTCGTATGGGTCGTGGGTCGTGGAATACTTATTGCCCCCATTAGGCCTACCCAACGCAAAAGACCGTTTGCAAATCGGCCGCTTCACGCGCGAACGCCGTTGACTCAAAGTTTCTGCGTTTCGCGCACAATCGCTATATACTCCACACTTTTTTGTGGAGTATAACAAAATGCTTTGAAAATTGCCTTCGGATATGAAAGTTTGGACAATTGCTGTTTGACCCGAATTGACCCGCCTTCCCGGTTCACACTAGCTACTGTGCTGCGCTAGCGCCAAACAATCGTAGGCGCTTACGCCCAGTAGGCGCAGTAGCCCTGGAAGGTGACCCAGCCCTGGTCGTTAGTTTCCACCGTCAGACCGACTTCCGGGCCCCAGGGCTGGGTGGGGCAGACGCTGAACAGACTCTGGACCTCGTTGGGACTCAGGCTGCCCTGGCCCTCCTGTGTATGGAAGTTGAAGGGATGCGGTAGAGAGTAGTATTGGCGAGTAACGAGAGCTCGAATCACGAACCTCGTCGTGCTTGTCGAAGAGCGCCGTCAAAAACTGCCAGCCTTTGAAGGACAGCTCCGTGGAACAACCTTTCGGCACACGGAGACTAAACAAAGTGGAACTTATTGTAGCTGTAGCGCTTGCCAATGTAAAGCGGCACCCACGGAGGATAGATGTAGTCCTTCCGGAGCTGCAAAGAATTGTCGTAGCCGAATCGACGCAACACAGCCCAAGTCGTCTCGTGACGACCTCGCTGGATGAACAGCGTGTGCAGGAAGAGGAAGCCTGCGAACAACCATGACCCTACCACCACTTGAGTCGCAACAAGGCCTAGCCCAATCTGCAACCTTCCAGAGTGAGCGAGTTGTTGCGTATGGCGTCCGGCAGGGCGTTGCCCACAACAGCCTTGACGTCCTGAAGCGCCTCGGTGTTCAGGGGGACGTCGAAGCACTTCAGCTGGAAGTTGTTCAGTTCTGAGTCGTTCAGCAGAGCGTCGTTGTCGTGGTCGCACAGCTGAAAAGCAAAGAACGACATGAGAAGTGTGTAGAAAGGTAGGCGGTTAATAGTAAGACAGAAGTTGGCCAATTACGACGCCATTCCCTGCAGTATGAACCACTGGCAAAAACTTGTATGCAATTTTTGGTCAAGGCAAGGCGATTTTGCTACCACCCTGTACATTCCGTATAAGCTTCCTCCCTCACCTTGAAGATGCGCACCAGGGCCTTGCGACAGTCGTGCGCCAGCTGGAAGCACACAAAGCCCTGTCAACTCCACAAACCTTCACACTACTCAAACACACAATCTCACCTGTCTATCCTCCGCTACATACAAAGGCGCCGTCGGATGGAACACCGCCTTCTGGGCGTAGTAGAACAGTTCTGAGATATTCTTCATGGTTCTGGCGGAGCACTCGACGCACGTCTCGATCTCGGGGTACTCGTTCATGATGGGCAGAATGCGCTGAATGGGGAGGGTGGTAAGACAAGGTCAATGCGAATCAGTTGCTACGGCTCATTTGATAGGTCAATTCAAATTTTCAAATAGCGAGATACGGTAGCTATTCGTCGATAGTCGGCACGTCGGATAATAGCAGAAATCCACTGCAGTCGATAGTTGCACTGAGATTAGTCTTGCGTCACACACTATAGCAATTCGCTCTAAATGCGCAAAACTCTCATCATACGTCGATGTTGCTGGCGTCGTCGCTGTCGCACCGGTTGCCCACGAGAATCACAGGCTTATTGCCCGTCCTCGCCTCTGGAGAGACGCCCATCGAGTCGCGAATGGACGGCAGCCAGTGGGTCTTGATCTGAGGATTCAAATGGTAGATCTCGAATTGGAATCGAATCACTTCTACGATCGCAGTATCGTACCTTGTCGATGGAGGCGTCATTGTCGACGGCGTAGACGACGCAGACGACGCTCGCCCTCTTCAGCTCGTCGCGAAGCGCCTCCTTCGACTGCTCCTGCGCTAGAAGCACAAAAGCATAACTTTTGGCTTCCTGAAGCTACAGTACGCTCCAGACTCCAACCCGAGTAGTCGATAATGTGCGTGGCGACGCGCTCGGGCATCACGTCGGCCGGAATGATGACGTGCTCGATTCGGGGCGGCGGCGGCGACTCCGGGAACTCCTCGTTGATAAGGCTTAGGATCAGAGATGTCTTCCCCACGCCGTCTGTTGTGGAAAGAGTGTAGAAATTGCTAAAATTCTATTGGGTTTGTCACAAAATTGTGGAGAAGCAACCTTCTCCAACTAGGAGAATTCGAATCTCCCTCTGGTTGCGCTCCTCTGCGTGTTGAACCATGACGATACCTATTCCACTCAGAGCAGGGTCTCAACTTCAGTCCGCGACAGCACCTAGCTTTGAGCAGCGTCAATACTTCACTTTGATCGATCCGACAGGAATAATCCCAGATTTTCAAACGCAACACATGACTAAAGATAGACGGCGCTACTGCCCGAGTCGCCGTTTCGACGGGAGAATACATCAACCAACGTACGGTAACTTCACTTCCACAAAATCGCAAAGTACGAACACCAAAACCACAGGCAAAGCAACTACACTACTTCCGGTCAACTTCACGGCACTGGGCGAAATCGAATTCTTGATTAGCTTGTAACGAAAAGAAAGTTCACGTTTCTATAACGAATCACACACCAATCAGTGGACGTGGAGGCAGTTCAACTCAGAGCAGACTCAGGACACCACACTCTGTTACCTACCAAGGACTATACTCAGCAAAGCAAAAGTACGAATAGGTGTATGTGTACCAACATTTCACACCCGCTCTCTCCTTCACAAACAGCAAAGCTCGCCCGCAATAGGGTATGCCCATACTTACCTATTTTCGTTGCGAGCCAAAAGAAAACAGATCCCGTCCTCCGAACAAAGCACGAAATAGACGGCCACCGATATACCCACATCACATCCGTGCCAAACTACATACGGTAAATACCAGGTAGGTACGGTAGAGGTGGAGCGAGTATCACGACGGCGAGCGCCTGACCACGCGGCGTCGCTTAGACGACGAAGACGACGACGTCGTCGCTTTCGGAGCGACTTTCGTCTTCCGCGGCGACTTTGAGCGCGACGACGATCGTCGGCGCCTGACGCGCCCCGACTTCGAAGAGGAAGTCGAGCGTTTCTGCTCGGGTGCCACCGTTGGCGACGACGACTCAGAGGACGACGAGGAGGAAGAAGATGAAGACGACGCTCTTCGGGCGCGGTAGACCACCTGGCGCCCTGGCTTCTCTTCCTTCTTCGGGGAGGTAGAAGCGACAGCGACGGGCGGTTCGAAGACAGCTTCCTCCTTCTTCGCCTTTTTCTTGACGTCTTCGTCCTTCTTCTTCTCAAGGCTTCTCGGCTTCCTCTCCTTTCTCCTCTCATCCTCGAGCTTGTCTGGCTGTGGCTTCCTTTCCTTCGCGTCTTCGTCCTTCGTTTCACCTCTGCTGTGGCGCTTCTCCTTCTTCTCGCTCTTCAGATCCTTCTCCTCGCTCTTGTCTCGCATCTCTTTCTTGTGCTTTCTCTCCTTCTTGTCTTTCTTGTGCTTCTTCTTCTTGCCGCTGCTGCTCTTGTGCAACTTGGAGGAGACGATGACGTGGCGCGATCGGCGCTTCTTGAACACAACGGCCGGCGACGACGATTCGGCGCCGGCGGCTACCGCGCTCGCTCCGAGTTCTTCCACCACTGGCGCCGATTTGGGTTCGGGGACTACGCCAGTCGTCGTCACTACGATTCGGCCGCTCTCTTTCGCTGAACGATCCGATCGGTTCTACGGAAGCCAGTGGAGCTAAACATTGAGAAATCCAAAAGGAAACCTGTGGGGCGGTAGGCGTCCATGGCACTCGTCTTCGTCACCTTCTTCACCTGCGACTTCCACATGACGACCAGACGCTTTGGTGGCAGAGTGGCGACCACGGCGCTTCTCAGCAAGCTCTCCTCTTGCTCCTGGAGAGAGACGAGGATCAACTACTGTAGTCAACCATATGCACTTCCGTTTAGCAGGCCAAGAAGCCATGTCAACACCTACAGTAACATGCCTACGGCAACACACGATGTGCTATCCACCAACCAAGGAAACGTCATCGGAGCCATTGGAGATTGGCAACGGGGGATTCTCCACCACGTGTTCCGGCAGAACCGCCGCCGCGTCCATCTCTTCTTCCACATCTACTCCCCTTCCCATTTCTTTGCCCGTTTTGGGTTTAGGGAAGCGAGCAGTAGACTCGAACTGACGGCGCGCCACTTCGGCGCCGCTCAAAAGGTCGACTCGGCGGTCGCCGGCGGCGCTTCCCGCGATTGTCTTGTGGGTACGGGGTACTTCGGGCTCTATTGGTACCGATCCTGGCTCGGGCGGCAACCTGGGCGCGTCGGGAAAGACCCTGAAGCAAAAACTGTGCAATTTGCCAAAACGGCGCGAATTCAACCAAACTCACTCCCACCGTCTCAGGATGACGACGGCCCTTCGGCGAGTGACGTCCTGTGGCCGGACGCAGTGCGTGATGCCGTCCGCGGCGAAGCCCCCTATGGCCGTTACCGTACCCCGACCCAATGGGGCGCGGTAGACGGGCCGACTGGTGCGAATGGGCCGGAAGCTGAACTTGCAGCCGAAGCAGAGGGCGCTGTCGCTGGAAAATACAAATCAAGTTAGTTTGTAATTCGAAAATTTGCAAAATTCTTAATTCTAACATTAATAAATTCACACCAATTTTAAGTGCTATGCCAGATTTACTAATTAATAAACTTTTTTCGAATTAACGCGTGAACATCTGTAACGACAGGCGACCCGAAAGATTCACTTGCTGTTGGCTCCCTCACAAACTTTCGCCTTTCTACCATAACCCTTTCAGCCGACCACTGTAAATCGGGAAAAGTTCAGACACTACAGTACTACTCTGTCCAAACTAATTTCTAGCGCAGTAGCCGAGAGAGTACAGTATTCCAATCTTCCTCACCTCATGAAATTGGCCGTGACAATGGGTCTGTCGAACAAATGGATGGGATCCACATGCGAGACGATACAGCCCCCGGGCAAATAGTCGTTGATGACGGCGGAGTTGACCCAGTCTACGCTGGGTATGATGCCGGCTTCCGCTATTGGCCGAACCACCAGGCGGTAGATCCACGAGGGAATGGGGTCGACGCCGCCCTTGGCGTACAACTTCTCCTGGCCGGGTCCTGCACGGAAAATATGAGGACGCTACAGTAACCCAAAAAGTCGCGAAGCTGACAAAAGCCGTTATGAAGTTGACAAAAGCGTCTATGAAGCTGTTAAAAAAGTGACTGCGGTACTGTAGAACTACAGAACGTCCCAACAAACGATTCCTATGCATTCTCTTACATAGTGTCTTTTATAGGTCCTATTCCTCCATCGGGACAATCCCGACCAAAAGGGGCTGCTTGACACAGAATCGAGTTTTGTAGTAACTTGACAGATATATTTTATTGTGATTCAAGATGGCACGAGTTCGTCCCATGACCAAACCCATTGCTCGTGGAAATTTTTCCAGAGCGTGTTTCCATTGTGCGTAGCAAGTGGCTTGCAACTGAATTTTCCCCAAGGCATAATCATGGTCTTATCATTTTCCACTCCCACGTGTCGTCAACAATGTTCGTGGTCCGTGGAAAATAACTATGTCAAAACACGAATTTGTTCTAACAGCACAAACAAAGAATGGCACACTCAAGTCTTTCCTCTGCTGCTGTTGTGATGTGTTGCCAAGATTTCAGAGTGACACTACAACACAAAATTCTTCGAAATGCAAGATGACACAATGTGGTCCTCCATGGGTAACAGATCAAGTGGCATGTCTACCACTTTCTCCTGACATCCTACCCTACTGAGGAGCAATGCAATTATTCAAAGAGAAAGAAACAATCTTCGAATAAAAAATCCAGTTCAAACTGGCTGGCTGATGAAATCAACTGGAGGGACACCTCACAAGTTGAAAAAGTTAGCATTGATTTTTCTAACAATACAGAAGTACTGTACAGCAATACGAACTTGGACCACAGCTTTGTGTCCTATGCGAATAACCTTGAATCAAGTTGACCATGATGTCAGGAAGGTCCATTACTAGCACAGGGTGTGACAAATAACATCTATGGCCGATCAACCAGGCTGACTGTCAGAGTCATGACACATGCAATTTTATACATTTCTAGCATTTGGTGCTAGGACTGTGAAAAACAGCTTGGTGTGCCCCTCCAATCTGAGGTCATAAAATACCCAACTAAAATTACTACAGCCAGATGACAATGATTGTGGAAATGGAACAGCCATGTCGAATGAAAATCCGATCCCAATACTGTATCAACCTAGTCATTGCCAGAACCCGGAGCAAGATTCTTGCCAGAAAACTTCTGGATCAACGCCTTGTTCCTTGGTTTAATTGAGACCAAAGTGGTTCCCCGTGCCAAGTTTCTTGTTCTGGAATTTTTCAGAACACCAAGATTTTTCTCCTTGTCAAGTTCGGTCTTGCTCTCCGGAAATAAAATCTTGGCTAGGTTTTCCACTTTTGGCCGGGATTGTCCCGATGGAGGAATAGGACATAGGCGCACCCTTCCTCTCCAGTTGGTCGCCATAGGTGTAACCCTCTCCAAAGAAGTACTTGACCCTGAGGGGCGCCCTGTCGACCGTATGGCGCTTGTAGAAGCCCCGATTCGCCTTCTCGACGATACGGTCGATCTTGCGCTCGATCGCCCGACAGGCCGCCTCGTCGAACAGACTGAAATGGGCAGATTGTAGATGAAAAAGAGCGACAAAATTTGATTGAAGAATGAAGAAGTCACACTGATTCTGCGTCTACGTAGGTATGCTTGGCCAAAACCCCCTAGCTAGCGCTCGTTCCTTCGCAAAACTATTACTACCGTATCCCAACACGTCTAAAAGTCACGCACTTCTCTTGCCGTATTCCCATCTGTATCTTCTCGGCTTCCTCTCGTCTGGCCGGATCAATCTCCGGCTCTTCCGTCTGTTGTAGAACCTGCGCCCTTCCCCAACCCTGTTCGGTATACGCGCTTCCGGCTTCCGATCCGAAATAATGGGAAGTGTGGCGTCTTCTCTGCCTTTCGAAGGATTGTCGATTGCCGCCATAAGCCTTCGGGGGAGAGGAGCGCCGATTGTGGTGCGAATTGTGGTGGTGGTAGTGAGAAGAGGACGCAGCAAAAGGCGCTTCCATTGCTGAATCGGGATCTACCGCGCGCTTTGAGGGTGTTGGTATACTGTAGCATTATGGAATAACGGCACTTCTGGGGAACTAACCCCCGATGTTTGCTATACAATTTCCATAAAAATTCGCGACTCAATCAAGCGTATACTCTGCGGCAAAAATCGCAAGCGAACACAATAATGAAGGCATAAATGTTGCGTAACTGAGAGACGGAATGATCTACTCGCAAGTATGCTGTGCATGGAATACTGTGCCGGCAAGAAGATTATGCTGATTGGCACTGAATGCGAAAGGAAGAAATATATCGGTCTACTGCTACAGTAATCTCGGAATCGTCATGGTTAGACTCGCGTCACTCTGGAAGACAACGAAAAGCGAACGATACACAAAACTAAATACGAACGATACGCAAACTCTTACGGCTACAACACCAAGCATAAATCGCGCCAGTACCGTAGTAGTAGCGAACTAGCGACTATAAACTACTGCTGCGATGTAGGGAAGCACTCCTGGACGATTCCCATGAGAGCGTGGATTTGCTCGACGCTGCGCATCTTCAGCAGCAGCTGCAGACGGTAGGCTTCCCAGCTGGACGACAGACAGGCCTGAAAAATGAAACAATTCGGCTCGTTATATTACCAAGAATTTCAAACCTGATGTGAGATTGTCGTTCCGAAATGACGACAACGTACATACTGTTGGTATTGGCTGGTATTCATAGACTACAAGCCTGTTTGCGCACTGTCAATCGATGCGAATGTCCACCGCTCACCTCCTGATCCTTGGGTCCCTTCACGGACTTCGGTTTGGTGACGACGCCCATCTGAAACGCCATCCAATACAGCGTTGTTTCTGCCAACAAAACACAAACAACAAAAACCCCCCACAATCTTCAGTCTCTCGTTGTGGCAGCGCTGGAGGAAGGCGACGAGACGGGCGCCCAGCCGACCTTCGAAAGCGCGGGCGCTTCCCAGCGAGAACCTCAGAACGGCGCCGGTGACTCCCGCGCAGTTGCGCACTGCAATTGCGGCTTCCGTGAGAGAAGAAATCGGTTCTACTCATTAGGATTACTGCACCCGAACCCTGTCTCCTTCTCTGAATCCACTCGGGAAGCTTCGCCAAAATTGTGGCCACGTCAGCTCCCAATGTTTCTAGGCCGGCGCCAGGGTCGCGGTCGCCGCCGGCGCTCGCTTCGGCGGCGGGCGTCAGAATCCAGGCCATGGCGTCATAGTCCAGCTTGGTCCAGAACCCGATGCGATTGCCCGACGGCGTCACCACCTGAAAGACGCAACACGAAACACGCACCGATGGGGACACCACTGGTAAGGGTCTACTGTCAACCAAGTACCCGATTCTTAGCGTTTTGCTGCTGCAAAGCCTTGTTGGCCAGACGTCGGAACTCGAGGGTGCATAGCTTGCCCACCGGAATGTCAGTGGTCAGCAGGCAGGCCACGGCCAAAGGATTCTTCGCGTCTGAAAGGCGCGTTGAACTCGCGCCACATTAGGGCTACACTTCTGAGGTCTCAGAATGTCACCTTTGCAGTCGGCGCTGTCGCCCAGAAATCGCTTGCTGGTCAGGAAGAGAATGTTATCCCGGATCACCTTCTCAGGCCAGCACATGTAGCCGGCCGCCACGCCACGGTAGATCGCTGAATGAAAAAGATATGCAGATCGTCGCCTGTGACAACCTACAGCCATTGCTATCGGACGTAAGCCCGCCTGAACTGCTTACCTCTCTTCGAATGTTGTTCGACGCGAGTCAAGCACCACTCAGAGACCGCATCCAGAACAATCGTCAATTATTCTATTTGAGACCCTAGAGCAAGACGCTACCAAGACACTAAGCGGACATAACACATATAGGCGCATGATCGGCACGCATGACACTCTAATGGTGCCATGCTTACAGCCGCACCGCCTTCGATCCGCCCACAGAATCGCCAGCGATCGTCAAGAACGCAGTCGAGCTTTTCACTACCACTACAACTGTCGTCGCACCTCCGTACTTCTTCTCGGCGCCCCCCTCCACGCCTCGCTTGAGCCTCTTGGGCACGGGCGCCAGGTCGACTAGCTTCCTTGAATCACTGCCGAGCAGAACGGCTCTCGTCTTGACCAGGAGGGTAAGGCCGCGACGGACGACTCGGCGCTTCGCCAGACGGCGAAGGCGCCTGATCGTCTGGCCCACCGGACGGTCAGCCGGCTTTGCCTTCTTGGGCACCTTGGGGTACCTTGGATGGGGAAATAAAGTGTACTACCGTAACAGGTCGAACAAGCGACACCCCTTGAAACTAGAGCACCACCCCCCCCCCCCCACCACCCCTCACAATAAGTACCCACCTCTACCTCTAGGGTACCGTAGGTTGACAAAATAAGCGCCAACTCGAATTATCCCCCTCTCCCTACAACAAGAGCGCCCTCTCTAGAGGCAGGTTGAAAAATATAGCGCCCATGGCCCTTATTGGAGGATTTTCGGTAAGAACTTCGGTGGATGTCGATGATTAGGGAGGTATATATCAAAACAAGACATTATACTGGTGTTACGAGCTCTGCAGACGCGGGCGACATTCAAGCTCCCAATCAAGCCTCAACCCTCTCTTCGCAATTATTGAAATTTAAAAATTTAAACAACCTCTCACCGGTTGACGACGTCCCTCGTCCTGCCCCCGTAGAGCTCCAGCATCTCCTGATACTGCTTCCACTTGAGGTTGGTATCGCGCTGCGCCTTGGCCCTACGGGCGCGCTTGCGCAACGCCCGCTGCAGCTGCACCTGGGCCCGGTTCTTGTCGCTCTCTCCTAATGAAAAGATTGATTTGGGTCAGCGATGCATGACTTCAAACGGATGATTGGACAGAAAGCGGGGTGGGGGGGGGTCGGTTACACCCCCCCCCCAATCCTGACAACTTTTTACCTGCAGCACAGCTAAAGCATTCCTAGTCACTTCAGGATATTTTGCATCAGAATTGCGCGAAATATGGCGCTTTGTGGCCCGCTCACCCAAGGGCGCGTGCAGCATGAATGGCACCAGGTGGAGCTTCGCATCTGCTCTTCCATCGAAGATCGCTTCGGCGTCGTAGATCTCGTCGGCGAGCAGTCTGGCGGTCTCGAATCCCGCGTAGTTGGCCAGGTTCAGTGGGCGGCCCACCTGCTTCGCTGGGTGCATCTTCTGACTGATGGGACAGGGGTCGTGAAGCGCCGCCGGCACGTAGAGAAGACGGCGCGGGTCCAAGACCTGAGACGAGATTCGGCTCTGTGATTCTACTAATTGGATCCGAGCCGAATAAATCAAATTTCTCAGCCAATGCAACCATACCTGTAACGCGCCCCCTCGGGGAGGGGGGGGGGGGGTAATCCGGATTTTGGGGGGGGGGGGGGGGGGGGGGGGGGGGGGGGGGTTTCCAAAACCGAGGAGGGGGGGTCAAAATGACCTACAAATTTGGCAAAAAAGTAAGGAAATTTTGCAAAAATAGGGTAAAAAGTGCCAAAAAACGCATAATTTTGATGGAAAACAGCCTAAATATAGCGCCGCAGGCGAAAATTTGGCCATATTTAAGCGCCGCAGGCGAAAATTTTCGCAATTTTTGGGAGGGGGGGGTCTTTCAGGCTGGGCAGGGGGGGGGGGGGGGGTGGGTGGAGGGGGGGTGGGCGGGGGGGGGGGGGGGGGATCTCCGGCCAGGGGGGGGGGGGTCCCCCCCTACACCCCCCCCCAGCGTTACAGGTATGAATGCAACCGCGCACCTCCTTCCAAACGGTGTGGGGAGTGGCGGAGGCTGTGGCGCAACCGTTGGCCCATTGGAGGAAGGCGTCGGAGTCGCCGTCCGCCCCCTGCACCACCACGTGGTGAAGTCGCACGGGACCCGTCACCGGCTAGAAATAGGAAGCAACGCAGTAGATTTGACGCGAGCTCTGCATCTACCGAAAATACGCCAATGAGCCCCCTCTCGCTTTCATAAATTTCTACGTCACATGACGTCCAAAGTCGAGATTTGGGCGGGGGGGGGGGTTATTTGAGCGATTACGATATTGCGTGCGCGCACCTTGCAGTAGCGCATCTGGGGCGCCTTGTAGAAGGTGAAGCGGTCGCCCACGTCCGTCACGTAGCAGAGGAAGTGCCGATTCGGCGTCGTCGGCGACGGGGCAGTAGAACCCGACTCGTATTCCAGAACTACTCCGTTGTGCTCGGGCGCCCTCGCCTTGCCGCGAGCTGCAGTGTTACAAACTAACGATTACCTACGCCAAACTTACGATATCACTGAGGCGACCGATCGCCGCTCGCTAACCGGGTCCCATCGCGAACTGATTCGCAGGCGATGTGTAGAGCAGACGCTTGACCTTGCGCAGGCAGAAGGGCTCGAGCACGTCGAAGCCGTTCTCGTTTTTGAGCGACATGAATACGGCAGCGTTCTCGGGGAACACTCCGGTCACGCGCAGTGTGACTGAAAGATTGTGTTGTGAAAGATGGACGGGCAAGCAAGAGAGAGACAAGAGCCTCATCCGAAACCCACTCTCCGTCTCTCCTCCAGGCTTGGCGGAGAAGCCGATCTGCGTGGCGATTCGCACGACCGCTCGGTAGGCCTTCGGCGGCACGAAGGCGCGTCGTCGGAACAACTCGGCCATCTTTATGGGCTGCGCCTCGCGCGGCCCCTTCTCCCCGGACTCGTAGAAGCCTCCCTCGGTCATCGCTGCGGCGCTTTCGGCCGCGAACTTGGCGAAGTGGCGCACGGAAGTGACGTAGCAGCCGCCGGCCGGCCACTGCTTACTGCGCTCAATAGAGGTCGACATGCCCGGCTCCGCCTTCTTCAACTGCACGTGGGGGAACTTGGCGCTGCAAAGCGAGCGTACAAATCGCATACGCCCACTGTGAAGGCGAAGAAAGAAGACAAAGCGCACAAAGCTTCCTCGAAGTTCTTTCGCATTGTGGCGCCGGCGTATGTGACGTCGGCCAGGGTCTTCTGCTCGACGTCCTTCGCGACTCGGCCGCTCGCGTCCCTGGAAATGAGCTATAGTTGCTGTTCGATGTACTCACTCACGTCACAAAACACTAGAAGGTAGAAGAAAGCATCGCGCACTTGCAAGTGGCCATCAGCTTCCGAAAATAGAGCGGCGCTTCCGGTCGATTTTTCGACAATATCTTTTGATACACCCTGCGCCGACAGTCGTCATTTAGGCCCTTCTCTTCTTCCCCTTCGCCGCTCTGGCACTGCTTGTCGAAGAAGCGCAAAGTCTTCTTCGGTTCCACTTCGAGATCCATTTCGACGTCTGCTGACCAGTCTGAGATGCCGTCGTCGCCTTCCATCCCGCCTCCTCCGAATGAAATGAAGCAGTGGGCCCCGTCAGAAATCTCGCAAAATCGCGAATTCAACTCAACACTTGCGCTGCGCAATGATTGCGTTTCAGACTACACAGGCAGGACGCAGTTACCGTAATCTTGATAGGTATTTGAATTTGCGCCGAGTTTTAGACGGCAACGTTTTTAGACCTGCAGTGGTTACGGTATTGTGCAAATTTGATATTCAAATCTTGCGCTGGTACATATGTGGGCCTACCTGTTTGCAAAAGCACCTACGCTCTTCACTACTATCAGACAGCGACAGTGGAGATACGACCGGTCTTTTCACTAGAAGGTGGCTAGCGGTCCGCTGCCGTCAAAGTTTTGTCGAATTTCAACTTCACATTCCGGATCGAATTCCTGGTCAAATATGGGTTTGCTAGGCAAGACGGCTATAATAACAGGTAAGAAGACAGAACAGTGTCTATGCCACTTCACGACGTATCCGAAAGCGTTCCAGGCGCTAGTTCTGGAATCGGCGCGGCGACCGCGAAGCTGTTCTCCAAGCTCGGCGCCGTCGTCGTCTTGAGTGGGCGCGACGAGGCTTCGCTGGAGGCTGTAGCGAATGACGCGTCCGCTCTCGCGCCGTCGACTCAGAAGATGGTAAATGAATTACAGTATCCAGCTATAGGATGCTGCAATTTGCTGCTTATTTGCATTCGGTTTCTCTCTCAGAAGCCATTCTGCGTGAAGGCCGACATCACAAAGGAGTCGGACACCGAACGGCTAGTGGACGAGGCTGTGAAACACTTGAAAAGAATCGACGTTTTGGTAAGTAGAGAGCACGGTTATCCGTAGTACATAGCTTGCACTCCACCCACACATCACAACTTTCTAAACAGGTGAACTGCGCCGGAGTTCTCGAGAAGGGGACGATCGAGACGACGACCCTCGAACAGTACGATCGCGTTATGAACATCAACACGCGCTCGATCTTGCATCTGACCATGGTAGCGGTTGCAGTAGCTACTTCTGCAACGTTTTCGAACTGAAAACCATAAGAAACTTTCAGCTGTGCGTCCCTCACTTAATAGAGACGAAGGGTGCGATCGTGAACGTCTCCTCCGTCAATGGGATGCGATCAGTGGGTGATTGACCGACTGTTTTGCTCAGCACATTAAGAACTACCGTAATCCCGTTATACAGTTCCCGGGCGTGCTCGCCTACAACATGTCGAAGGCGGCCGTCGACCAGATGACGCGCTGCGTGGCGCTCGAAGTGGCCGACAGGGGCGTCAGAGTCAACGCCGTGAAGTGCCTACTTCAACAATTATCATAGTTATATGTACGTAGTTATCTTGAAGAAAATCAAACAAAACTCTACGTCATTACAGTCCCGGGGTTACGGTAACCAATCTGCACAAGCGCGGCGGGATGGACCCCGAGACGTACGCGCAGTTCTTGGAACATAGCAAGAGCACGCACGCTTTGGGCAGGGCGGGAGAAGCGGAGGAAGTGGCTCAGGCCATTGCCTTCCTAGCCGACAACCAACTGAGCTCCTTTGTCACTGGTAGTGTGGCGCTTTTGAGGGTTACGGTAGGTACATAGTTGGCACGATTTGGAACACGTTTCAGGAGCGACTCTGCCGGTGGACGGCGGCCGGCACGCCATGTGCCCTAGATAGAGTAGGGATCGATCAAGACTTGAAATAGAGAGCCGATCGATAGCTACCAGAGGTTGACGGGTATCAGTTTGCGCCGATAGAAGTCTAACTGGACGAGTCACGCTTGTTGCTTTTTGCCCTGCTGGAGGTACTGTACTGAGTGGCCCGTTGTAACCACCTCCGCCGCCCCTCGCTTACTCGTCCGTCTTGTTTGACTTCCCCTCAAGCATGCGGGCAGCCGTAAAAGCGGCAGCATCAGCGTCCGTTGTCGGCGAGGCTTCTCGTGGCGGATGCGCGCCGGCCTGAGCAAACAGCCGACATAACCAAACTCAACTCGGATGGTTGCTGGAACGCTTGTGAGAGGGGAGGAGATATGTAGACGAGGTAACGGCACCCCACCCCCCTCCCCTCCTACCCTCTCGCTCACTCCAGCTATCATCGACGCGGCCGCCGCTCGCGCTCAAGCGCCGACACAGCTGTAAAACGCGAGGCTACAATAATAAGCGCGGCGCACTCGGCGCTCTCTCCTCGGCGCTATCTTTCTCTCTCTCTCTCTCTCTCTCTCTCTCTCCTGACTCGTGCGGTGGTACTGGCGCGCATGTATCACCCTTGAGCGCCTACAGACAGAGAGGGAGGGCAGCGCGCAGGCAAACTCAGTTGCCTGCGAAGTGGGGCGACAGAGAGAGAGAGGGAGCTAGACGCGAAGAGGAAGGGGGAGAGGAGAGATAAAAGCTACAACCCCCTCTCTCTCTCCACGGCCGACAAGCATAGCGGCGGCGCCCCCTCAGTGTCTGGCGCGGGGAGGCTCCTTCCTCTCTCTCTGACTCGGGCGCAAGCGCGTCGCGCCGCCCTGAGGCTGACGAAGCTGCTGCTGCTGCTACAGGAACAGATACACGGCCGCCGCCGCCGCCGCACTCGCTCCCAAGGCAAACACAGCCTCGCTTCTCGGGGCGCGCGCCAAGCGGCGCAGTTTCAAACCTCGCCGGCGCGGCCACGCAAGCAGAACGACGACGACGAACAACCGTCCATGGGCGCGCCTATCAGGAACGCCGAGAGGCTGAGTGGCAGTCCAGCTCACTCCCCTCTCTCCCTCCGTCCCGCTCACTCGGCCACTGCAGGCAGAACACGGCAGTGCCTCCTCCCTTCTTCTCGCTATCTTAGAAGCGGGCGTCTTTCGTGCTAAATCGACGTGAGTAGCTGCCTCATCTTTCCTGAGCAGGCGTCGCGGATCGAGGATAAATTTACGAGAAAATATTTGATCGGGCTCCCGTCACTTCGAAGAAACGATAATGGATGCAAAGTGAGTATGGTGACCGTTGTGCTCAAGTATGTACACACTTATGTACATATTGTACACACTTATGTACATATGATGTCGACCGATCTCTGAGGAAGCTACAGTACTTCTGCGAAGCCAATATGTTCCGCGAACGGCGAGAGGCGACATCCTTTGTTTCTTGGCAGTGTCAGCCGATAGAAGTCGGCGGCCATCATCATTTTCTTCCAGAAGTAGGCTCTGAATGGGGCTGGACGGACGCGCGGGTCGATTTGGTCCTCTTCCCTTCGCCGGCGATTGTCGCCGGACGGCCGACAGTCGTTTGGAGTCGCTCGAAAGAGGAGGAATGGAGGAGGGAAAGGAATGTACCAGAGGAGTAAGGAGGGTTCAGGAGCTGCCGGCGGAGAAGAGAGATCATGATGAGTCGCGGCGGCGTCGGCGGCGGCGGCGGGGCCGATCCCAAAAAGAGTCACACATCGGCCGAATGTGCGCAGCGCGCACGAGCGCGCGAGTCCGACGGCGGCGGCGGCGACCCTGTCAAGTCGGGGGTCCCAGTGTCTCTTTCCTCCCTCCTTTGCCTCCTCCTATTCCTCCTCGCCTTCTTGACTGAACGAGTGCAAACGAGGTCGGAGGAGAAGGAGGGAGGGGAACCGCCGCCGCAGTCTACCGACCCTATATCATCGCCCGCCGCGAGCGCGCCCGCGCGCGAACAAGGGAGGGAGGTACTAGAAGAGAGGAGGGTGGATACAGTTCCTTCCCTCCCTCCGTCGCCTCTCCGCCGGTTTGCCCGTCCGCCCCTCCGGGCCGCTTTGCCGCGCCTGCGACGATTGACTGGCGATGGCGTGTGGTTAAGTGGGTATTTTTGTCGCGGCTGTCCCTCCCCCTCCCCCCCCCCCCCCTCCCCCTGGAGGGGGGGGGGGGGGGGGGGCTGAGGGAGGGAAAGGAGGAGGGATAGGGAGGAGCGACCGAAGATGAGGTGGCGACGAAGACGACGACGGCGGCGCGCGACTAGGCTGCGAAAGGGAGGCCAATCTCGCCTTGACTCCTCCCCGCTTCCTCTGTTTCTGCGGCTTATGACGCCGCCGCCGCCCGCTACTACTGTCTCACAGTCGCCCCGCCGTCGCCACGATTCCTCGTCCTCGGTGCGCGCGGCTTTCCTCGCACTGGGTGGGACTGTATGAGCTCGCTTTCGCTCGGCCGCTCGGCATGCGTGAGGTGTTTCTGCTCCTGTGGCCTTACTCTTGCCTCACGCCTCGTCTCAGACAGTCCGTCCACTTGTAGTACCAGGATTTCGATGCGCTATGTGCCGTGTGACTTTTGGTGTCGTATCTCAGGCACTCTGAACTGCCGCTGGGTTGGTCGTCGCCTCTTGTTCGATGATGAACTTGTTACGCCTAATCCATTGTTGCGCCTAATCGCATTCATTAGTGTATTCAAGCTCGGTACTACCACTAAACGTGTGTTGTGAGGTGACTGACTTGTGTAAGCGCGACCACTATATACAGTATAGTAGCCTTTGTCGACTGTGTACATTGGGGTGTGTTATGTATGTTTTGCCAACCTCCAGATCGTAGGAAGCTGATATGTACGTCCAGCAAAACGTGAGGGACACCAAAACAAGCTTGTTTTGCTTGCGGCGCGTCCCGAGCAAACCGGCCCTCCGATTCCCGCGTATGAGCAGTTTGCGACCGTACACATGTGCAGGCGCGCGATGGAGAATCGGGGATCGGCGCCTCTCATTCATCACGGCCAGCTAGACTGACAAGCGGCGCCGCGCCGCTTCGGAGCTTTGACTCGCCGCGTGCGATGCTAGCGAATGAGTGCTGGAGGGAGAGAGAGAGAAAGAGAGGTTGTCCAGCAATCTGGTTCCTGTCTCTCGCCCGAATTCAACTAGCGCCATTCACAAGCCGTCGCCGCCGTCGGCCGTCCTCTATCCCTCGCAGCGCCAACCGGCGCATCCTCTTCGAAGCCGCTTCGGCGCTTCTCCTCCTCGCGCGGCGCGCGCTTTCATTTGGAGAGAAGCGAGGAATGTTACAGCCGGCGCCGCTTCCCCTTGTTCCGCCAACCTGTGTCACCCCCCCGCCGCACGAGCGAGGTAGTCGGAGGTGGGGAGGTAGGAGAGATTTGTATAGGTACCTCCTATTGGGGCTCCGGCTGTTTGTCGCCGGACGCCCATATCTGCACGGCAATCGAATTCATATCCCACCCAAAAGGAGGGAGAGGGAGGGAGGTCGCCGCGCCACAGCACCCACAAAAGAACTCATCTAGTTTTATAGATAGATAGCGGGGAAGTCCGGCCGGCGAGATATGGCGCCATTAGGTGGAGAAGAAGAAATCTACACATGCGCGGTTCACTCGCAGTGACCGGCGACGAACTCTGAGCTTTTGCATTCTGTCGGCGAATCGACTGCTTAGCGTTTCGCTGCGGTGTATTATTAGCCTCCGCTGTACCACACTCGATAGATATTCCAGCGGAGAAGATATTCAGGTCTGGGAGGGCGCTGTCTCTCTCAGCTCGGGTCGTCAGGTGATACAGTCGGCTCTCGCGGGCTGAATCCTGAAAGAGGCGCGCGCACGCCGCACCGCTTCTGGGAAGAGGAAGCCAGGCAGGCGGTGGTCGTCACCTCTCATTCTGTTCCACATTCACTCGCTCTCCCTATCTCAAGCGCCGTTTCCTTGTTGTATGTTTGCCTTCGTGCAGCCGCCGGCGGCGTCGGACGCAGTTAGCTCTTCTCTCTATCTCTCTCTATCTCCCTTGCTCGCTCTCATCCCTTTCAGCGGCCGGCGCGGCGCGGATCTCATTTGGAATACAGTTCGCCTCCTTCCATCTCTCTCTCTCTCTCTCTCTTCGCCATATTCCCGCGGTTGCCCTCCTCTGGCGCCGCGATGGAGTGGCGCTGTCTGTAGCTTGTCCAGCGCTTGTCGAGCGGGCGCTCTCTCGCCGACTGCGGCGAAGATCTCTCTGAACCACTCGCGGCTTCTGCGGCTTACATTAGTGTCCCCCGCGAACGCGCCGTCACGCCGATGTACATACTGTAGTTCCAGTCTGCTGAGTTCTGGAATTCATGGGAGGAAGTCGGTAGCCTCCTTGTCGTCGTTACGGTATGAATCGTACGTATGGTAAGCTGTCGCTCACATAACGTTTACATTACACGCCCAATTCAGTTCCACCGTCTCTGATCCGGCGGCGATGATCCTTCTGGGGAGCGATGGCCGTCCAGTCGTAGTGGACGACCTGCTGTGCTTCGTGGAGAACCTCCGCTCCGAGGTCGACGCCGACGGCCTGTGCCGCATCCTGCGAGAGTGCTTCACGCCCGAGCGAAGGGCCGTCTCCGTTGCCAAGCTGCGCCGACTTCTGAGCGATTCGGTCGAAGAGAACTCTAGTCAGGAGTCGCCCTCAGATCTACTTGATCTACTGGAGAAGACGAAGCTCAGTAGCGCCTGTGGCGGCGCTCCCGTCTTCGCCGCCGTCGACCTGAAGCGCCTGCCGCTCAGCCACCTGCTCCAAGATCGCATTGTGGACGAGATCCAGTCGCTGAAGAAACTCATTGTCAGCAACGAGTCGTCGACTCCGCCGACGACGCAGCAGCCGCAGCCGCAGCCGCAGCCGCCTCAGACTCTGCTGTCGGTCCAGATGGACGGCTTGAACGGCGTCGTCACCGATAGCTCGCCGTCAGTAGCCGCTTCCAGTCCCGAATCTCCTGTGCGCACTTCCAAGCCGTCGCCGGGAGCGGCGCAGCCGCAAGGCGCCGCTCAGCCGAAGAAGATGCTCGAGTCGACCGTGGAACGCCTCAAGAAGATCAAGAGATCGGCAGTGGCGCACACGAAGTCGCAACCGGCCCCCCGCGCGACTACCCATAGCAACGGCAGTATCAAGCAGGAGAACGCTGACGGCAAATGTCCGCCCACCCAAGCCATGCCTCCGGCGAATCTGGCGAATCTGATGAGCCGCTTCTCTCCGAATCTGCCTCTCAACTCTGGCGGCCCCATGACCGGACAAGTGCCCCCGCCAGCCATGACTCAAACAGCGTTCCTCAATGGCTTGGCTGCCATGATGTCCGGAACTTGGTGGGTAAAATAGATTTGGTACACTCAAGTTTCTACCATAATCACTATAACTATCGTTAACCCCTTCGTTTCAGCAACCCGGGCGACTTCAGCCCCTTCCAGCTGCAGGCGCTGGCCTTCATGCAGCAACAGCAGCGCCACATCAACGCCGTCCTCTCTGCCGCGGCCATGAACTCGCCGCCTTCGCTGGTCCCTTCCACCTCTCCTCTCACCAAGAGCTCCCTGTCTCCCGAGTCGGCGGTGGAACCGGAGAAGGCGTCGCCGCCTACGCCGCCTCCCGTCCGCGACGTGGTCCAAGAGGTGATCTCGCGGCCGGTACCGCTGGTGAAGCGACGCAAGCGCAAGTCCCAAGCCACCACCAAGTTGACCGGCGGCGCTGTCCTGGGATCGGAGCCCGTGACACAGCCGATCAAGGAAGAGATAGGATCGCCGTCGGCTCACGATGAGCAAGCGTCGGGAGAATTTGCATCGGGCGGTGAGCTTGTGCCCGTGGATGTACATATTTCATGATGTCAAACATATGCACCTACATATTGTATGTGCATATCAACATGTGTATGTACATACATATGCCAACGTTTTCAGCGGGAAAGCCGTTCATCTGCCAGCACGCCAACTGCTACAAGTCCTTCGCCAACAAGTTCCTGCTCAAGAAGCACGAGTTCATACACACGGGCGAGCGGCCGCACGAGTGCCCCTTCTGCGGCAAGAAGTGCGACGCCGTCTCTATGCTCTTGCTGGAAGTTGACAATTCATGATATGCTGTTTCTGCAGGTTCAATCGGAAGGACAACCTGCTGCGCCACAAGAAAACGCACCTGGAGAACGGCTCTCCGCACAACCGGCGTCGGCACTCGCTCGTCTTCGGCGTCCGCCACTCCTCCCTCGGAGGGCACAAGGGGTCCAAGGGCGCTAATCTCAGCAACCCCACCGTGATGCCTGTGATGCTGGCGCCGCCCCAGTCGCCGACGGCAGCCGCAACTACAGCTCAAGAGCCCACCGACCTCAGCGTGACGGCCCCGCCGCCGGCCAGCTACGGCGACGCGCTCATGGCGGCGGCGGCGGCCGTCTCGCCCGCCGCTTCCTAGATTCCAATAAATTTGATATGTACCCGCATACTGTACGTCGTCTTCCTCTTGCCTCTGCTCGTGCCTCTTACTGAAATGGACCTGTCATTCCACCAGACACTTCGACCAAAGTTGGCATTCGCCCAGAGTCTGTGCCTTTCCGACGTGTGAATAGGGCCCTGTTTTCCTTCTGGTCTTCCACTGGAGCTGTGGTGCAAAGTTCTTCGCTTCTCTTTTGACGGTCGGTTCTGCTGCGTTATTCTGGGTATGTTATTTGACTTCGGAGCTTCCCTATGACACTTTTATGGTATTTGGTGCCTCGCCCTTTGCGATCAATTGATCGCAATTATGTACCTTATGGAATGGGTTAAGAAAGTAAGCCAGCCTTGCCGAACGGAACGTTCAGTCACAAACTGTATGCTGTTCTCAGTGTTTTTGACTGCCTTCTCCAGAGGCAATAGTTTAGGCGCCATTCTACCCTCCATTCCTCAAGAACCCAGATTGTGATCGTCGCATTGCGTCTTATGCTTGCACCACGTATAGACATTTCGTGAAATGCTGGGCGTTTATGGTTACTTCGCTTCGCAGTCATGTTCACATACTACATGAAGAGGGCTCTCCTTTCATTACCTTCGCTTCTCAAACACACACAGAACACAGATGTGGCCGGTCTGGTGCAAAATATGTACCCCGCAAAATATGTACCCCGGGGTACATATTTTGCAGGGGTACAAATTTTTCGTCACACCGGCGTTGCACTGAGCGCTGACCACTCGACGGAACAGCATGCAAATAGGTACTACAGCTCGGTACATAAGCACTGTACATACATTTTGTGCATGTGCGTTTTATGTGCGTTTACCTCTTTGTTCGAATTCAATTTAATTAATTCGAATTTCTACTGCTACGCTTGCCTACCGTACTTTGATGGCGTTATTTCTGTATTAAATTCTTTCACTAAATGTTTATACATCGATATACTGCATTCGTTCATTCGATTTCATTCCATGAATCGATGTATGTATTTCTTCATATGCAGACTTTGACTGACACTTCAACCAATATGGCTGTTATAGTTGATTCTTATATTTCACCATATTTTACAAGACTTTTGGATTACCGCATACACTGCTAATACTCTGTTTAAATCTTTGTTATGATTATTACGCTTAGGCTATCCAGTTTGCGCGAAACCGAATGAAGCGTTACTTGAAGCGTCCAGGTGTACTGTACGTCACAATTTCAAATTTGCGGTACGAGACAACCGGTGTAACAGGAAGCGGACGATCGTTCTGGACGGCTTCATGTTACGACGAGATGGACAGCGGTGACGCCAGTAGCAGCGGTGGTGACGGAGAAGCAGAGAGGGATCGTGATGTGCCGCTGTCGGTTGAGAGTACGGCCGAGTGGCAAGTTTTCGACATCGACTTCGCCGGACAGGAGCGATACCTCGAGTAAGGGAAGCTCACTCTTTCGTATTTTATACCAGTCGTCGAAAATCTGTTGTCTGTTGTCGTGCTGCCTGCCAGATACCCAAATCTACCGTCAATTCTCTCCTAGGCCCGAAACTTTCGGCGACCACGTGGCCAAGCTCGCGCACAAGGTCGACTGGCGCAAACTGACCGCTTCCAAGGGCGGCTGCACCTTTGACGGCCTTCCCTCCAGCTCTGCGCCCAAGAGGGAACCGACTTCTGCCGATGACAACGACGATGGTGCGCAGAAGAAGCGATCGAAAGCGGAAAACGGAGTGGGTGAAGAATCGACGACAGCAGAAGAGAAGGAAGCAGGCGACGACGACGCTTCTACCGCTTCCACTTCCAAAAAGCTGGGCCGTCCGCCGGCCGGGCCCTGGCAGAAAGTGGCCGACTCGCTCTAGTGAGCTCCTTTCATTCTCTAAAAGTCAACTATGGACTCTGCTCGATGCAAAAGTGTCTTCCAACCTTTCAGTCAGTCGCTGCTTCAAGTCAACTTCACTCTGGATACGCTGCTGATGTGCAAGGCAGATTACGTGGCCTATAGGGCGGTCGCGCCAACGCCCGACACCCAGCCGCAGGGGCCAGACGGACAGTTCGCCGCCGACGGCGAGACTACACTTCACAAGGGCTACATCTGGACCTACAAGCGAATGGTTCGAACACTGTAGCAGTAGGATTGCTAGTGTGGCCTCATAAGTGCAAATGTCGACTGCAGTTAGGCGGTCGATTCCTTCACGAGTGGTCGTACTTTCCTGTCTCCCTTACCCATTGCTCTGCATTTGCATCTCAGATCCTGGACAAGGCTTCCAACCGTCTGAAGGAGCTGTGGACTCAGACGAAGGCCAGTCGAATGGTCCTTTCCACCAGGGACCCCTTCGTGCAGGACATCCAGAAGCTGCGCGAACACTTCAGGGTCAAGAGGGTGGGACAGACCATCCTGGGCGACCTGGGATACAGGCCCTGTGGGTGCTTTGGTACCTACTCTGTCCGATGTACATTTTGCGGACTTGCGCTTCTTCACATTCGTAGTCGGCGCCACCTTCGAGCCTCGCGCCGTCTTCGAAGTGACCAAGCGAAGGCCCAAAGTCCAAAGGGCGTCGTCAGTGGTGGCAGCAGCGCCGGCCAGCGCCAAGTGCCGACTTCAGGTGGCCATCCCGAAGGATCTGCAGAGGAAGGCCCGTCTGAGAGTGGCACTGTGCAGAGGTGGCGTTTCAGTGGTGTGACTTCTTATTATTGGCATACTCTGCAGCGTCGTCGTCTTTCGCAGACAACACGAAATCGGAAGAATCTAGTTTGGCATCAAGTTTTGGTGGAATTCGGCTGAAACAAGAATCGGTGCCGCCTCTGGCAGACGACGCGGATTGGCTGCAAAGGCTGCTGGAGGCGCAGCAGACGCTGATAGCGAAGGATGTCTTCTCGCTGGTACGAATTATTGTACAGACCTATCGCCTGACGACAGACACACTCCGACGTTTGTGTTTCAGCTTTCGAAGGAGGCCGTCGCCCTGACGAATCGCTTCTCCGTTGTCAAAACCAACCAGTTGCTCGTATCCCTGCGCGAGAACTACCTGTTGCGCATCGATCTGGAGTACTTCGATTCGGCATCGTCTTCTACTGCGTCTTCCGAGTCGCCGAGTAGAGGCGACTCCACTCTGGAGCGCGCGCTGTGGCGCGAATTCGGGGCGGATCTCGAGCGGAAGAAGGGCGACGTGGGAGAACTGAGCCATTTCGCCTCGCTGCCACTACTTCCCGCGGCAGTATTGGCGCCCACTCGAGACGCGCAACTGCGCGCCGCGCGCCCCGCCAGCCACCTGGGACAGAGGCAGGAGGCGGTAGGTTCTACTGTAGTTTTGAAGAAATCCACAACTTGTAAGTCGAGAGCAAAACTATCGTTCAGGCTGTGACTTGGCGGAACCGTCCTCTGCTTGAGAGGGTCGTGGACCAGTCGCTCCACTACATTCTATGCAGTAGGGTGCAAGCTGTTATGGCGCAGTTCTGCCAAGAGTGCCAGGACCCCACGGTATGGCGGGCCAAGAATGATTGCAGACTGAACTGTTTATGATCGAAGTTTGAATTCTGTTACCCGTTCGCAGGTTTTGTGGAACTGGTGTTATGTGCAGAAGCTGTCGTCTCTGATGAAGGTGCAGCTGTTCACACCATTTTACGAGGCGTACGGCAAGTGAGTCCGTCTTGAGCTTCTTGGCACTTCTTTTCTTGGCTCTATGGATGCTTTGCGTAGTGGCTACGAAGGGTCCCTTATGTTGTAGGTCCCTGTTCACCCTGGACATCGGCAAGAGCTCGATAACCATGCTGTCTCGCGACGAGTCGCAGTCCGTCTGTCTGGGAGACTCGCAGCAGCTTCTAGACATGCTGCACTACCAGGTTTCGTTTCTACCGAGCTCACTAGCCTTCTGAACAGCGTCGCCGTACAGTACTTCACTTCACAGGTCTCCCAACACCAGCTGAACAGCGTGTTCCACCTGTGCGCCAAGGTCAACGGCTGGAACGTCCTTTACGCCAACGTCAACGCCACACTGCCCGCCGCCGACCTTCCACCGACACTGGAAGGAGACGATGGGGATAATAAGAGTGAGATGGAGGAAGCGCAGGACTCGAGAAGGACGCTGATCCTGGCGCCCACTATAATTGTCGCGAATGGGACCAACTCGAGGTACTGTAGGCTACGGTAGCTACCGTAGCTACGAGCTCCTAGACCGTAGACTACAGTGCTGAGTGGCTACCGAATGAGAAATCGTAGCGTTTTCGTTCCTGAGTCAACCTGCTAGCTGCTACGGTACCGATTGTCATCTATTTCAGCACACTGCAGCTGATGTTCCCGTCTAATGAATGCTAGGCCTGATTTCCGTAGTCCAACTCAATCTGCGCCAAACGGCTTCAGATGGGTCCGCTTCGTGTTCCCCATCCGCGGGCAGCCGCGAATCTCCATCAAGCTCAACGACGGCGAAGAGGAAGCTTCAGAAGCGTCGCCGTCGGCTTCCAGCGCCGATTCGGAGCCGGCAGCTACCGCGGCGGCAGCCGCTTCCGAGTTCCGACCCATTCGCTACTCGAAGCTGGTCGGCGCCTGCTGCCTTGAGAAGGCCGAGCTTCTACTCTCGGCTCTATGATCGATTCTCGCGATCCCAACAGTATCTGGTGGCGAAACAACAACAATCAACAGGAAACGAAAACGCAACAACCAATAACCGGTCTCAGACTTCGCGGCGGCTGAAGGACTTCAGAGTAGAGTCGGCGGCGCCGCTGAGAATCAGTTGGTCCACCGACCAGTCGACGCACAGCACTCGGTCCGAGTGGCCGGTCAGATCGAAGAGGGGCGCCTGAAAATTAGAAGTTGTCACAACACTTCATCACACGTCACACAGTTTCTACTTTGTTGCTTCTGGTGTCCCAGAGTTTGAGACAGTTGTCGTAGGAGCCGCTGACGAACAGATAGTCTCTTGTACGCGACCACTGAACGCAGCTGACCCAGCCGTTGTGGCTCTGGTAGCTCTGCTTCACCATGGCGCCCTCCTTCGACTGCAGGTCCCACAGACGCACCAGTCGGTCCACCGAGCCTGTGCAGTGGAACGATGATCAGTGCAGTGTGGCAAAGGGAATGCAGGCGGAGGCCAGTTCTCAAGTGCAATTGACCTAGATTCACTGTGGAACCCACCGCCGTAACTCTTGCAATAAGTGCCCCTGGGCGCTTATTGTTTTAGCCCACGTCTAACGGGGCGCCTATTGGAGGATTTACTGTACTACCGTAATCAATGTGTTCAATTAGTCGCCATAATCAGTAACTAGGCGGACGAGACGTCGGCTGCAGTGCAGCCGATCGTTTCAGTCGAATTCGGCACAATAGCAAGCCAATGCACGCTTCCACTCACCCGTGACAACCGTCGAGTTGAAGGGCGAGACGGACAGGCATGTGAAGGCGCGGTTGGCCGCCAGCGTCCCCTTCTGTCCGTTCAATTCCAGGTCCCAATGAACCATGGAGTGGTCCCAAGACACCGTGACAGCCTCTGTATAGTTGGAGGTCGCGCAGAAATCGACGCCCGTGATGGCGTCCCTGTGGCCGCTCAGTGTCACCATAGGAGTTTGGGTGGCGGGCTTAGCCGCTGCGTCCTGGCGCCGCCTGCGCTTCTTGGAGCCGCCGGCGTCGCCTGAAGTGTAAATGGTGTGGTTTGTGACAAGGTAGAATGCTACAGCCGATATTCGCGCGACCTTAACTGAAGCATTGACGTCAAACCAAACATTCCCCACCCTCTCCAGTTTCCTCGTCAGGTCTCATCACCCCCTCAGCGGAAGCAGAGCTATCCCATATCTTGAGCAGCGCGTCAAAGCCGCCGGATAGAAGCACGTCGCCGTTCTTGTTGGCCGACAGACACTCGACGCTCCTCTCGTGTCCCCTGAGACTGCGCAGTGGCGTCAGTCTGAGAGAAAGTGGCATTAGACAGTAAACAACAAGATTACAGTACCCCAAACTGCGGTTACCGTCTCTCGCCCAAGTCGTATTCCCACAAGAGCACAGTCTGATCGCTTGACGCGCTCGCGAAGAACACTTTCTTCTCGCGATTGGAAACAACTTCCAGAGCTTTGACGGCGTTCTCGTGATGTGCCGCGGTGGAAACTTGATCGAATTCTGACGTTTGTGGATTGCGCAGCCACACGTGAACCGATCCATCGTAGCAAGCGGACAGAAGCAGATCTTTGGAGATGGCACGAACTGCTGAAACCCAGTCGTCGTGGGGTACGCTCTGGTCTGGCTGGGGGGCGGGTTCTCTGAATTGGAAATAGGGTTCACTCAAATTGAGCACCCAATTACAGCAGAGGCTTCCGCACCTATAGACGCATTCGATCTCCAAAACGTTCTCCGTATTGAGCTGGTGCGCCGCGACGAACTCGCGCAGGGGCACGCGCAGCAGCCTCTTCTCGATGAGGAAGTCGAAGTCGCGGTAGAACCCGGATTCTTCCCCATCTTCCTTCACCAAAGCCGACTTCAGAACGGCGTTCAATTCTTCCTGTGTCGCTTTGTCGGGAATGGCGAAGCGCTGACTGGGAAGAGAGGACTTCAGAGAAGGGTGTTCGCTCGTGAAGGACGCCTGCAGGTAGACGTCGCCGTTCTCCGCCGACGCGTCCATGGCTCTAGTGTGTTGTGCTCTTAACGCGCGTCGGCGCAGGCTATCTCACACGAATGAATTGCAAAACTGCGTCGCCCAGGTGCAGCAGAATGAACTGACAAATCAAGTCGGTTCAAACAACAACTGTGGTAAACTATCACACTCTAACAGCAAACGCAACTCTTCATTCTCTCTTGAAGGTGAAGGGGTGGATGGGGAAGCAGCAACAATCTGGGAACCACCCGACAACGCGACTCGTACTACCCACTCGTCGGTTCAGAGCAGACGGAGAGAGAGACTAGGCCAACTATCGCTACTACCTCTGCGATCACCAAACAAATCAACCAGATTGAAACAGTGGTTCGTCGATCGTCAGGCGAAGCTGCGCCTGGGGTCGCGCCAGAAGGCGAAGAGCGCCCTGCGCAGCTCGTCGCGCCACATCACGTAGGCGAAGGCGGCGGCGAAGCCGATGCCCGCGCCGTAGCCTGCCTTCGCTACCCCGTGGTGCGATCGGTAGAGGGCGCCGGCCAGGGCGCCAGAAGCGAGACTGGTCAGGGGGTTCTCGCCCGCCGTCCCCGTCGCCTTGGTGAGCGCGAAGTTGATGCCGGTGTAGAGGACGACGGCGACGCCGGCCACCTGCGCATTGGTGGTCGCCCCCTGGTGCAGGGTGTTCAGCCACTTGACGCGCGCCGTCTGCGACGCCTGCAACGCGGGGCAGAGAGGGTTGATTTGAACTGTGGGAAGGTTGACTTGATAAGTCTTTCAATTGGACCCATTCAATCTGGTACTCACTCGCCCATACGTGCGGTTGGGCGTCACGGATCACATGAATGAAATTCTTGTTCCCCATTCCAGCTGACCCCAACACGATCGAAATGGTTGCCCCCCCCCCCCTCCCCCCCCCCCCCCCAACTGACGAGCGAAGCGAACGGGAAAATTATGGGGAAAATCGACCCAAAATTGGTCACAAATTCACAATTGTCTACCAGCGTACCAGGCCACTAGCTAGGCCAGCCGTGCCATCCAACTAAGATACAGGAGATACAAAACAGTCGCTAACTAAGCTCCAACCCATTCATTGTCCAGTCAGTCACTCTCCCGTAGCCAACCCACCAAGTTCTTCATCTGGGGATCGTAGGCGGCCGCCTGAGCTGCCCGGACGCTTCCGTAGGCGTAACCGGCCATAACTGCGGCGCCGATCTGTGGAAAGGCGAGCTCGAACTGGCCCCTCGACTGGCCCTGTTGGCGGCCCTCGGGAAGAAGGTAGCGCGGCTGCTGGTTGCGGAAGATCTCTGGGTTGACGCTCAGATAGGGGTTGATCTGGGAGACCAGGCCGCCGCCGGCGCCCGCCACGCCGCCGTACAGGGACGGGAAGGTGGGCGCCGACCCCGACAGGTGCTCGTTCATGGCCATGTCGACAGAAAGGAGATTGACGCGCCTAAATCTCTGAAGACTTCTAGATTCTAGTCTACGCGGAACTCGTGACAACTTTGTAAAATTGCTAGCGCAATTTCGAATGATGTCACGTGTGCAGGGACTGCCTGTGTGGTGTTCCTTGAAATTTGACAGATAACACCAGAATGACTACAATCTTGGTCGCATTTGCAGCCCTGCATATGGGTGAACAACCGGACAGATTTATAGTTGCAAACTGTGAGAAGGAAACCGGAACGAAAGCGCCGTCGATGTCTGAGTGTTGTTGTATCACCATCTTCTGCCTATGAGTTGGCTGCGCTCCAGCCTCTGGATTACCGAAACAGTAAACAACTACCTACCTACCCTAACCAGTCATGCACCAATCGTCACGGGACTTTTGCGGCAACTACTTGCTACCGTAATCACATACGTCTAGATACATAATAACCGGTACACACTTCACACGTCTCGCGCACCGACGCTATCATGATCATCTTCCAATCACGTATGGTATGGTTGGGCCGCTGTCCGAAATCTTGCGTCGACTGCCTTCCTTTTGGGCAACTGCCGGCGCCGTCGATGTAGGATTGTGATGATTGGCTGCTGCAATGGCATCAATCGTGGAACGTATGTATGTAGATCGCTGCAAATACTGTAAGTAGCTTGCCGTGGGGAATCCGCGAATTCCTCGGGTGGGTGTTGTGACGATGCAGATGGGGGCTGCTCTTCGGTGATAGGACAATTGTCGCGTGCATCGGCTGGTGCGGCAGCTGCGGGGCAGCGACGTCGGAATGGACGCTGATCTTGTCTGAAGGTGCAAGCAGATTTCGCATCAGTACCAGATAGTCAAAGAGGAACCGCTGAATGTATGTAACCACCGTCTTGCGGCGCCTGAGCCTCCGCGATTGTCGAAGTCGCCACTGAGCGCCTTCTGGGGCCGCCGGCGGCTCTCGAGGTCGCTTCCGTCTTCTCGATCTCGTCGACCGCGTGGAAGGAGCGCTGCAGGTCGATCTTTGGCAGACGCAAGGTCGATCCCGTCAAGTTACCGTAACGGCCGGACGGACCGCCGGACCTGTAAACGTATGCGTATCAGCCGCAAACAGACCTTACGGCAGAACAGAGGTGCAACCAACGAGCTCGCTTTCAGCTGCGTCAGCTTCTGACGACTCCAAGGTTGCACGTTCGCTTCGGGATCCTGCAGTGAGGGACGTCATCACACGGGAAACGCATTACTGACTACCCAGGCGGGGACGCTGGCGCTGCTCACTTGCGTCGTCATCGAAATCAGATGAAGTCCGACTTGATTCTTCAGCGTTCTATACTCGCTGTAGAGTCGCTCGAACTCCTCCGGCAAACCGCCGTCGGTCTCTAAATCGAGAACGGTCACGTCAGACATCGAATGAATCGAAAGCTATTTGTGTTTATTCTAATGTAATTTCACCTTTGATGACGTCCCGTTGCTTGTCAATGAGCGTGTGAGAGACAGTTGTCATTCGGTTGAGTTTCTGCAGTGAGTCGTCGTGCTTCGCGACTCGACTGTTCAGCAACGCAGTGTCCGTCTCCATCATCACCTCTGTCAATCGACACGATTTGTAACTGTCACATTTCCACTTAATGTAATTCAATTTAATTCAATTTAATTAAATTTAGTTTAATTCAATACAATTCAATTTAGTTTAATGTAACGTAATTCAATTTAATTCAAATTAAATTTAATTTAGTCCAACTTAATTTAATTTAATTTAATTTAATTAAATAGTATTATTGATTATTATGTTAATTAAATTTAATTAATTTTAATTTAATTTAACTTGATTGAAGTTAATTATGTTTAGTGTTACTTAAGTTAATATATTTTAATTTAATTTAATTTAAATTAATTCGATATATTTAATTTAATTTGATGTTAGTCAATTTATGTTACTGTTAGTTAATCTCATTTAATTTAATCTAATTTGATCTAAATTAATTTAATTAACTTTGTTTTAATTTATTTTAATTTAATTTAATCTACTTTAATTTAGCTTAATTTAATTTGATTTGATTTAATTTAATTAAATCTAGTCTAATTTAATTTAATTCAATATTAGTTAATTTAGGTTACTGTCAGTTAATTCAATTTAATCTAATTTAATTCAATGTAATTTAATTCTATTTTATTTAATTAACTTAATTTAATTTAATTTAGTTTAATTTGGTCTAATCCATTTTAATTTACTTTACTTCAATTTAATTTAATATAATTTAATTTAATTTATTTCATTTCAATTCAATTTAATTTATTTCAATTTAATTTAATTTAATTTAATTCAATTTAATTTAATTTATTTTATTTCAATTTATTTTAATTTAATTTAATTTAATTTTCAGTCTAATTTAATTTAGGTTACTGTTAGTTAACTTGAATTTGATTAAATTTACTCTTTTAATGGACATCTTATAAATTAATTTGAATGAGTTTTGTTAGAACCTGAAGTTACTGACATTGTGTAAAATTCTACCTTCATTCATTCAGATATTATTTCCAATTCAGCTCAACCTAGTGACTCACTTTCCACTTCCATCTGGTGGAGTTTCAGCGTCATTCTCAGGATCTCCCTCTGTTCCCTGGAGGCTGCGCCTTTCTCCAGAAGAGCGTTGAGGCTCCTCACCCGTCGCACCTGCATCTCCAGTTTTGTTTCCAAGATTTCTCTTGTGGCTCGGATTTTGCCCAGGTGGACCTACACAAGTCATCACCGCTCTCTCACGGAAGCTACAAGAGTAGGAATGTTCGAATCTTATGTACCTCCAGACGGCCGATTTCCCGTCTCAACCGAGCGACACACTGAGGGCCAGTGTCAGTCTGAGGTGTAGTTCGTTGTTGCTGAGGCTCTGGTGGCAGGATGCCAGTTCGAACGTCCTCGTCGTCGTCGAAGTCGCTGTCGTCGATGTCGGACAGATCGAAGGAGATCCTCCTTGCGGATGGGCTGCTGGGCTCCAGAAGCGTCGGACCGGAAACTGGAAGCGGCTACAGAGAGTGAAGCAACGGAATGCTACTATGGAGCCTAGGAAATATGCACCTGCTTGCGATTCGGAAGTAGCTTCTTCGGTCGCCTGCTTCTCCTGGTTCTTGAGCCAGGCGTCCAGAATGGCCGACTTGGCCGCCAACACCATGCACGTCTCGAACGCTTCCTCGTTTAGCTCCTTGAGCTCGTATCTAATTGCAAAACGTTCAACTAGCTTCAGTTTCCACCCCCCCCCCCCCCCCACACACACACACACACACACAGCACTTACCGTAGCTGGATCTCGCTCTTGCAAGCCTCGAGCAGCATAGTCTTTGTTCGGTTGAACTTGCGTCTCGATTCGCTGTCGGTGGCTACTTCGTCGTCGGAGTGATTCATCAGTCTTGTAACGGAGCGCTTATGGGCCAGGGGCTCAGCGTTGAGAGTTGCGTCTTCGACTTCTTTCGACGAGACCATCCCTCTGCCGTGACCTTGCACTGAGGTGATTGTTAATACCGTATGTTATAAATCGAGGGCAACTGAAAGAAATCGCCTCACGGAATTGAACGGCAGCGTTCGAATCCTTGCGAATGATGCTCGACGGTTGTGGCAACTCCACTCTTTTGCTGTTGTCGCTCATCCGTCGCTTCAGTCGGGCGATTTCTCGTTTCAACTCGGAAACGATGGTTTCGTAGTGGCCGCCGCCGGAACGCTTGTCCCGGTCGGCAGTGCGCCCGACCTACACAGCAGGATTCTGGCTGAGCAAGCGGAACAGTTATAGTAAGTTCTCTAATAAGCGTTAGGAGGTTTTTCAGAAGTGCAAATGTGCTGCTACTCATTTGTTTGTTCCTCAATAGAACCAAATTGAAAGCCGACAGTCGTCGTCATAAAGTGATGCTTTCAGAGCATCTCTCATTGCAAAATCCAAGCCAACCCTCGTCGAGATGTTCTTGGCTCGATCGGCGTAGACCAGCGTGTGCTTGGTCTCCTCGAATCGGAAGGAGGCGCTGCTGATGTGAGCGATCATCACCGTTGCCGAGTTGTCGCCCGTCAGACTGTCCTTCAACAGGCGCGTCAGTTTGCTGTCCCGGTAGTTGACGTAGCGGTGGCTCTTGTTCTCTGGAGCATTGCATAGGTATGTACATCATGATGATACACTTTGCAAAGACGCTTCCAATGCCGTCGTCTTACGACTGCTCAGGGAGTTGATGACGTTGCCCAAAGCCAAGAGCGACCGGTTGATCGAGGCGCCTTCCTTCATTCGCTGGCCTCGATTCTGAAGAAGAGGGAGCATTCCTTTAGCAGAACGACCATTGTGAGCCAACAAATCAGCAATACAACACACATGTGTCTGGGCGGCCCGTTCGGATCCAGCCAGATCGATCAAGAACAGTTTCCCAGTACGCGTGCCTGTAGAACCCCTGTCCTCACGAGTGACGGTGATCTCAAGAAGCAGTCAGAGTTTGCGAATGACTATGCTATGTGAGCAAATGAGTTTATGCAATCATACTTGAAGCACAGCATGGCTTCGCGACGACTGTCGATTCGCCGACGTCGCTTCTTGAACTCGTCGCGCGTTGCCCGCCTTCAGCGCTCCCAGTAGCTGAAGAAGCTACTCTACTCATCTGACACTGATGTGGTTCAACTTGTAGAGCAGTTCACTGCAACCTCTTTGGAAGAGCGCGTCTGCATCTGGGAGAGGCCGGCGACCTGGATAATTCCACCGGAGTCTTCCCTCAACTCCAGCATTCCCGTCGACGGATTCAGAAGGTCGCGAATGTTCTCGTTGTACACCTTGAGTGCGAGTGGAAGTGCGAAACTATGGCAATTCAAGCGAAAAGAGGGAAAAGTCAAAGGTCACCTCCAGGTAGGAGAGGCGCACATCGAAGGAGGCGCCGGCAACCGTGGTGGTCGCCTCGAAGAGGTCGCTAGCAGTGCGCAGCATGATCCCCTCGTCGGCCTGCCTTCCCAGCATGGTGTAGGTCTTGCCCGAGCCTGTGACGGTATACACAACACACACAGGTTACTGTAGCTTGACATGTAGGTCTACGTAAGCTCTGAGCTACTGCAGCTTAAATTAGAGTTTAATTAAAGCTCCCCAGTTACTGTAGCTTAACTTCGAGTTTAACTTAGGTAGCAAGCTATTGCAACTTGATTTGGAGCTTCACTTAAGCTCCAAGTGACACTGGATTATCTGGGAGCGTAAAACTCCAAGCTACTGTAGTTTAACTTGAAACTCAATTACAGTTTCAAGTTACCGGAGTTTAACTTGGAGTCTAACAAAAGCACCACGTTATTGTAACTTTGAGCTTAATTAAAGCTCCAAGTTATAGCAGCTTGACTTGGAGCTTGACCAGTACCTCCAAGTTACAATAACTTAGTGTAACCTTGAGACCTGTGGCTCCGTAGGCAAAGACGGTGGCATGGTGGCCGTTGATCACCTGCTTGATGAGAGGCTTGGTCGCCTGCTCGTGGACGTCGCGCTGAAACGAGACCAAGTTTGGGACGCGGTGTTGATTTGTATTTAAATAGTGCACGACTGATTCCCGCCATCGCGCATCAATCTGGCATTTCGATTCTTTGTCTTCTAGTTTCACCCCCCCCCCCCCCCCCATTTGTGGTTCCCCTCTCTCCCTGTTAGTCATGAACTGGCAAGGTTCATTCTTGGGTATTTTAAGCAAGTGCGCGGTGGCGTTGCCCCTAGTTACAAGGGTCGGCCGGGGGAAAATATGGGGAAACGACTCATTATCCTTGTCGCGTGATGTACAGACTATAATGTACATGGTGTGCGAGCCAATCCGACACACGGATGCGTCATTAGATGACGCAATTCGGTCACACAAATCGTTCCTCGGCGGGTAAATCGAGGTGACAACTTTGCACTGGAAAGGAAAGCAACTGGCGAAGGGGGAAGTGTGTCGATTTTGTAGTCGGTATGTAGGAACTTGTTACAGAAGCAGAATAGAGGGACTCCTTTCAATCAACGGGAATCTAACAGCAAATTAATCAGCAAGGAATCAACAGGGAAAGAAAGACTTGGCAACGCTAACCAAAATTTGGCGGTGCCACCTCTTCACGCACTTTCGATTCGATTCATTCAACCTTGCTCGGGCGTTACATCAATCGCATTCGCAGCAAATACCCAATGCTGCGGCGTACCCTCGTGACATTTCTACTCGGCACCCAGAGAAGAGAACTACTGCGTACATACAGTATGTGCATAGTCGAATAAATTGTACATACCTATGCTTAGTCAAACAAACTGGGCTGATCCTGGCGATCGGGCTCAAACCGAGGCGACATACAGTTATCGCCACAAAAAACGCGCTGTCGACGGATCGTAGACGGGCGTAGACGGACCGTCGACGGAGTTTCTCCCGCACTCACCCCCTTTGAAGGAGGCGGCGTTCCGCCAAGTCTGCATACAGATCGCCGCGCGCGCCATTGTTTTTCTGGCCGCTGCGTCGCGCCCATTGTTCTCGCGCCGCGCGGCCTTCCGCGCGCCTGGCTTATCCCCCCTTTGTATACCGTCCCTCCTCCCTCCCCCCTTCCTGCCGTTCGTAGTGGGCTCCGTCCCCTCTGTTCGCCTCACTCAATACGCCCTCCTCCTCCCCCTTCTTTGTGCCTGTGAGATAGGCCTGTTAGGTACCTTCACGTGGCCTTTTGCCAACAACGTAACATTGCCACTAAGGGCGCCGACGCAACGCAACTTGGATTGACAACGATATGCGCACTCGATAATCGACACATTCAGAACCGTTTCAGTCAGAGTCTCAGAGAGCACAGACCATCAGTGAGTTTGTTATTGGCAACAGTGAGTCGCGCACGCGTGAATTAGGTAGTCGAGTTCACAATATGTCGGTTGGATCAAAGGCGGCCAATTGAGAGGACGTAGCTTTCATAAGGCGGCCCGCTCTTAGATTGCTGCAGCAGTGCTGCAAGGCCTCCTGTGCCTTCTTCCACTTCTCGTTCCAATCGTAGGCATCCGAGTCGGGGGCTGCGTTGTTCTTCACCAGTCTCTCAAGTTCGTTCAACTTGGCCGGTGGCAGTTGAGCGCGATCCGCAGATCGCTGCTTCACGTTGTAGTTGCGCAACACGTCATCGCCGAACATGGCATGGCGAGCCAAGCTGACAGTTAGGTCGTTGATCTTTGTGGTTGAGTTGTTCGGCCACCTGCGCACATCGGTGTACTTGTCGGCATCCAAGACGCTCTGTACCGAGCGTAGCGGTTGAAGAGTCTCGGCGACACACTCCTGGCTGGTGGGTATCTGAATACAGACCTGTACGTGATTTGAGTTGTGGTCCTGACTCTACAAAAGATTACGCAGAACCAACTGGCACTCTGTGAAATAAGATGCTACACCAGAATATACAACATAATGTACCAAAAAGCCATACAATTAGCTGTCGCTGGGCTTCATTCCTCTGGGGCTGCCAATCTTCATGTGCCCCTGGCAGCTGCAGTTGCCCCACGGTTTCCACAAGCGTGTCCAGCTTTTCAATGAGCTGGTTTTCAAATTGGCGCCGCCTTGAAAATTCGTTCTTGAGGAGTGTGATGAGAGCAGACATGTCATTGGCACTGCCTCCTTCTCGCGGCGGAGTTGGCGAGAGCGAATAGGTAGAGCCTCCATCTCCACTGTTGTGGATGGTGCCGCCGCTGGGTGAGGCGGAGCGACGAGGAAAGGAAGGACCGGCTTGGCCATCTGGGCTACCGGTGCTGCCCTTCCTGTCGTTTGTGCCACTTCCGCAGTAGAGTGTGCGAAATGCCGCTTTGTAGACAGCGGCGGGGCGAGGGGTGCGCGGTTTACCAGTGTTTGGCCGCTGAAAATTGTGAATGCCATGTTGTTATGTCTGGACCACAAGTATGCACTGTAGCTTGTAGCACCACGGGGTAACAACTGAACTTCGCTGAGACAGAGCTAACCTGCTTTTTGTGCTGAAAACGCTTCGCCTTCTTGAGGGAGAGACTGGCCGCGGCTGCTGCTCTCTGCGCTTCTTCAACAGTTCCTGTGCTCTCTGGCTGGAGCGGAGAATGCGTTTCTTGGCTCTCGCTTGCTTCTTGCGCTGCTGATGTGCCACTGGTGCAACTGGGCGTCAAGCTAACTCGGGCAGAACTGGCCTTTTGAGCTGCTAACTCTTCCTTCAGGCGAGCTTCTGTTTCGACTAGGTGACTTCGAGAGCTATGAAACTCGACAATTTCCGCTGATATTATTCCCAATCCAGGCCAATCGACGGAGACTGTAGCACCTTCCTTCTTTTCGCCCTCAATTCTTGCCGTATCAATAACAGAGTACTCATTTTCGCTGCGAAAATACAACAGGCAGTTACTCGGGGGAGCTGGTTGGCGGTGGGGTCTACCAGAAGCCATGATAGAGGAAACCAAGGAACCGTACTATCGAACAG
>JASAMZ010013874.1:2500-18339 GCA_030248115.1 Linhomoeus sp. GSCO2_2 | reverse complement strand
GCCAGACGAGCACCGTGATGGTGTTCGTGTCCGTCTTCGACGTCAACGAGTTCGCGCCACAGTTTCTCAACGACACGACGAGTGCCAGAAGTCTGGAAGTGATGCTACCCTTGTCCGAAACCATTGCAGTCGCCACATTCGTGGCAGAGGACATAGACGGCGGGGAATTTGGATCGGAGAGCCTCGGCTTCTCCTTGCTGGGAGCTCCGGACGTGTGAGTCCGTCTTGCTGCGCTCAGTGTTGTGTATAGGTACATACATACGGTGTCTCATACTGTAAATCCGGAAAAGTTCGGAGACATAAATATGGTGCGGACAATTCGGACTGGCAGAACATTTTCTGTGTTCCATTTGGCAATTATGCACGCACACCACACAACAGAGTGATCTTTGATCTCTAGACGGCCTTGTGTCTGAGTAATAATATGGGCTTGTCCTGGCATTTTCCTGTCCAAAGTTTCCAATAGAACTTTGTCTTGCAATACATGTACCTACGTACATGTAAAATCTCCCGTGCAGTTTCGACCTCGCCCCCGGCGCGTCTCCCGGAGAAGTGCAACTCATCATGCACCCTTGCGACGGCTCTGTCCACTGCAAACTGGGAGAGAACGTCGCCTTTCTACTGAGGGCTATAGACGGCGGCGGGCTGAGCGCCGACCTGCAAATCAGGATAAGATTCGTTCGAATGGACATGTTCTCTCCACGATTTGAGAGGAGCCACTACACTGCGAAGTTGCCAGAAACGGCGACTAGCTTCGAGCCCTTCCTGCAAGTGAAAGTGAGTTGCAGAGGTGATTTCAACCCTGCGAAATCACCAGGCCTGCAACCTCCAATAAGCGGATTGGCGCTCATTACTTTAACCACCCCTCTAGGGGCGCCGGGGGGGGGGGGAGGTATTGATGAGCGGTTGGTCACTAAGAACAAGAAGGGGGGGGGGGGGGGGGGTCGGGGGGCGTCGCTTATTGGAGGTTTTACGGCACCTATTGTCATCATTCCTGGCTTCATATCCACTGTTCAACTCATAACTGCAGGCCACAGATCCCGACAGCCAAACTATTGCCTACAGTCTTGAGGATAGTACTGCACTCTTTGGCATAGAGTCAAACACGGGAATTATCTTCGTCGAGCGACCGGAATTTGTCACTTTGGAAAATTTGGGCATGCGCTTCAATCTCACTGCAGTGGCTTCCGATCTGAAGAACCCTCCAGTCAGAGTGAATGTGACGATCGAGATTGTGGTGGGTGAAATCGATTAATTACTGAGAAGCAAACAAGTAGACGTAAGTGATAGGCAAATTATAAGATCATCGAAGAAACAAGTAAACAAGCTAATGAATAAATAAATGCGTAAATAAATAGATAGATAAATAAATAAATAAATAAGTAAACTAAATTATATGAATAAATATCTAAATAAATAAACGAATAAATACGTATATAAATGAATAAATAAGTTAATTAATTAATTAATAAATAGTAATTGAATAAATAAATGAATACACTAATAAGTAGGTATTCAGCTGATACATCCCATAAAATGATACCACATTTGCAATACTCAGGCACCGATGAATAATCATTGACCCAAGACACGATCGAATCTAGCCAGCAATGGACTACCCAACTTCCACCGTTTGCAGAAGCAAGACCACATTCGCAACAAGCCTCCAAGGTTTGAGCAGCCGCTGTACAGTTTCATCATCGGGCCGGCGGCTCAAGTTCTGGGCAGAGTGCTGGCATTGGACCAGGAAAGCGGGGTACGGTATCAATTGGCAGAAGGAGGCGCCGGATATTTCTCTGTCAACACTTCCACTGGCGAGCTCAACTACGATGGACCGCTGATGAAGGAGGATCGCAACTATACGCTCAAGGTGGGTTTATCGTACATATATCAGGCAGAAGCAGACTTACTGTATGTGCTTCGCAGCGCCCTCCACAATAGGTAGCGTAAATGCCATCCCACTGAGTTGTGTTGAATAAACATTATCTGGCCCTGTGCATTTGTTGCCCAAGTAAGTGCCAGTCGTCTACTGATGAGGTCGCGCTGGCACTTCGTGGCCCTGGTTTAGATCTCGCGACCGAAACTCAGCTAACGCTAGTCGTCTGAAGTATGAACTTCGTCAAAATTGAGAACTTGATGGTATGTGACCTGTTGTGATACTTGCGTGCCACGTGTTCTATTCCATTACCAGTGAACGTCGATTGCACTTGCTACGACATTTGCCTCAGAGCAGAAGCTTCACATCCATTGGCGTTCTCTAGGGATTCGCCCATACTTCGCGACGCCGGAATCCAAAATCCTGACATTCGTTTAGATAGTGGCAGTAGACGAGGGCCAGCCGCCGAAGGTCGACCAGACGGCGGTCGACGTGGTGGTGAGCGGCATCGGAAGCGTCCCACCGATGTTCGACGAACCTCTGGTCGCAGTGACCACCATTGTTGAAGGTCGGTCTATTACATATGAGGCGTTCTCCCGAAAAATGTAGTAAAAGTGGCCAGGGGGGGGGGGGGGGTCAGCAGCCAGAGTCGCCACCCCATACGTCTGGTAGGTAGTTAAGTTTGTAACAGAGCGCCACAAGTCCGGCCGCTCAATTCCTCCTCTAGCGGGAGATATATCGATTTTCCGTAACCCTACACTTTTGCGGCGCGCGCATTGTTTCAACTTCGGCGGCGAATAACTAAAGGTAGACAGCCGACCGGGTGCTCAAGCTCGGCACACTTATAGTGCCCAATACCAGCTATGCCCTGCAGAAGTTAGAAGTCTTTACGCTGCGTACAGCGTCGATACGGTCGCTCCAAAGAATAGGGGTTTTAAAGCGTTGTATCTCAAAAACGCCGGGACCGATCGGCCCAATTCATGGCCCATCTTGTAGAGCGATCGATTCTGCATAGGACCCCGTTGAGATTAGGGTGTCCCTCCTATAGGTATTTTTTGAGAAAATTGCAAATTTCGAAAATCGGTGCAGTTTCATTTCTAATGTTTCCTTAATGTCCCAAAAAAGAAACATTAATTCTATGTCCGGTTGCCGTCAACTTATGCGCCTAAACATTCTTTACAATTCGTGTTCTTACGATGAATTTCGAATTCTGCACCAATTTCCAGAAATTTGACATTTTTTGAGAAATTTCGAAAAATCGCACTTTGAGTGCGTGTGGTGCGCTAGTTCAGACACACGTGGTCATTTAGACCAGTCTCGTTAACTCACCTCTATAGGGGCTATCTTTTACAGGAAACAGCTTCTGACCACTCGCTGCCGTTCGGGCTCGGCTAATGTGAGACAACGGACTTCGCCGAAATTTTGGGACGATTTCAATGGCAAAGTCCGTTGTCTCACATTAGCCGAGCCCGAACGGCAGCGAGTGGTCAGAAGCTGTTTCCTGTAAAAGATAGCCCCTATAGAGGTGAGTAACGAGACTGGTCTAAATGACCACGTGTGTCTGAACTAGCGCACCACACGCACTCAAAGTGCGATTTTTCGAAATTTCTCAAAAAATGTCAAATTTCTGGAAATTGGTGCAGAATTCGAAATTCATCGTAAGAACACGAATTGTAAAGAATGTTTAGGCGCATAAGTTGACGGCAACCGGACATAGAATCAATGTTTCTTTTTTGGGATATTAAGGAAACATTAGAAGTAAAACTGCACCGATTTTTGAAATTTGCAATTTTCTCAAAAAATACCTATAGGAGGGACACCCTAATCTCAACGGGGTCCTATGCAGAATCGATCGCTCTACAAGATGGGCCATGAATTGGGCCGATCGGTCCCGGCGTTTTTGAGATACAACGCTTTAAAACCCCTATTCTTCGGAGCGACCGTATCGACGCTGTACGCAGCGTAAAGACTTCTAACTTCTGCAGGGCATAGCTGGTATTGGGCACTATAAGTGTGCCAAGCTTGAGCACCCGGTCGGCTGTCTACCTTTAGTTATTCGCCGCCGAAGTTGAAACAATGCGCGCGCCGCAAAAGTGTAGGGTTACGGAAAATCGATATATCTCCCGCTAGAGGAGGAATTGAGCGGCCGGACTTGTGGCGCTCTGTTACAAACTTAACTACCTACCAGACGTATGGGGTGGCGACTCTGGCTGCTGACCCCCCCTGGCCACTTTTACTACATTTTTCGGGAGAACGCCTCATATACATAATTATTGCATAATTAGCTCCGAACCTGCCGAATTTATCTCCCTACCGTAAGTACTCCAATAAGCTCCCCTCCACCCGTTCTTCTCAGTGGGCATGCAGTTGAAGTTGGGGTAAGAGGGGGGGGGGGGGCTTATTGGCTCATTTACGGTAAGTAGAGTTGGAATTTGAAAACTTAGAAATACGATAGGCGTGTAGTGTAGGTATAGCGTCTTGACTGAACTATTGTGCCTATTGCAGACGCCCCGCCAGGCGCCTTCCTTCACCGATTCCACGCCACCGACGCCGATGCGGACGCGCGTCTGCGGTATACGGTATCGAGTGTGCGGGCCCTGGACCGTCTGGGCAACGAAGTCAACCGGAGCGGCTTGCCATTCGACATCAACGCACTCTTTGCGTTCGGCAGTGGGATTGGCAATGGGACGGTAGTCCTAGCGAAGGAAATCAACTACGGAGAAGATTTCGAGGAGCAGAGCAGAGTCCTGACCTTCGAAGTTACCGTAACAGTCAACGACGACGCCCATGTGGTGGAACCGGAGAGCGAGGGTGAGATACTGTAGAAGGGTTTTGAAGTATTTATGGTTCTGTGGACTGTCTTATGTATGTGGACCGCTTGACACAAAGGATTGTCGACGACCGGGAATTGTAGAGTCATGCATCGTGTTATGGTGGAATCGTCTATAGCCCAATGCATCAGGAATGCAGTTCCTGTGTTCAGTTTGTCGTTGACGTGGCAATCCCATCCTCATTCGATTTGCGGGCTATTTATTTGTGGCTTGTGAAACATGCGCTATGGATTTCTGCAACATTTCAGCCCACCTGATCGTCATGGTGAAACCGGCACCCAAGAGAATGCCGTCTCCTGAAGAGTACCTCGTATTCACACCGATTTCCGAGAACGTGTCGATCTCTGAGACCGCCCCCGTGGGCAGCTACGTCTACGGAGTGTCCCTAGCGACGAAAATGCGCAAAATCCAGGAGAAAATGGGAGAAGTGGTTTTCGATTTGCTGGATGGAAGGGAGTTCTTGGAAGTCCACCCGGCGACAGGTTTGGACAGTGATTTGATAATGGGCGTCGAATGTCAGATGGACTTGTCATGTTGCTTTCAGGCATAGTATCACTCAAGAAATCGCCACTGGAGTCCAGAAGGGCCCTGGATTCCATCAAAGCCACCGTCAGGGCGACGCACAAGAAAAGCGGCAAATTCGAACTTGTCAGCTTTCCAATTTTGATTCGAAAGGAGAACGACAATGCGCCGGAGTTCGAGCAGGCGAGCATCAAACTAGCGTTCAGTCAGCTGTTACACGCTGTTACGGGTACTACAATAGTAGGTACAGTTCGCACTTTCAGACGGGCTATACTGGTAGCCTGCTGGAAAACGCCCACGCTGCCACGCATATTCTCACGGTGTTCGCCACGGACGCGGACGGGGATACTGTAGCCTACTCGTTGGAAGGACGGGACGCGGCCTCGTTCAGAATAGACCCGGAAAATGTGACGCTTATGACAAGTTTGCTTGAATATAGGCGGTATGGTGGAATGATTCATACTTTCAGGGTACCGTATCCTCTGCGCGTCCATTCGACCGCGAGACGGAGCCCCGTTTCAGTTTGGTAGTTGTGGCCAGCGACCCTGAAGGACGTCAAACGAAAGTGCCGGTTAGTGTTTTGTGCTAACGCTAACACATTCACAAACGAACTTTTAACGAAATCCAACAAGTCTCCTTGCAGCTGACGGTCACCATTCTGGACGCCAATGATCACGCGCCCAAATTCAAATCTTCGAAATACGACGCTACCGTAGTCGAGAACGCTCCTTTGAAAAGTCGGCTCTTCAAAGTCGTCGCCTCTGACGGCGACCCGCCAAACTCGAAGTTCGGCCAATTGGAGTACTCGCTGCTGATTGGTCCGAACCACCAGCTGGGCGACTCCCTAATGGTCGACCCGGTCGAGGGCGTGGTCAGGAATCGAGGACCGCTTTTGGGCATGGCCGGGGATTACGAGTTCGCTGTTATGGTCAAGGATGGGGGAGGTGGGATGTGTGGAGAGATATTCCCGTTTTGCAGTACTTGTATTATTTGTTAATGTAAACTTGAGCTAAATGAGATGAATAAATTAAATTGAATAATACTATATTCAATGGTGAATAAATTAAATTAAATTAAATTGCGGTGAATTACGTTTAGTGTATTAGATTAAATTAAATTGAACTAAACCAAATTAAACTAATAGTATACGTGACACAAATCACAGTATCACAAACAAAGTACCTAACAGTAGTTGTGTTTAGCCTGTTGTGTCACAGACGACAAGCGTTAGCTGAGTTTCGGTCGCTAGATCTAGACTCAGCTACGAAGTGCCAGCGCGACCTCATCAGTAGATGACTGGCACTGTGTGTATACGTATACTGTGCCACGTACACTATTAAATTAAATTAAATTATGTCAAATTAAATTATATTAAATTAAATTAAATTAGATTAAATTAAATTAAATAAAATTAGATTAAATTAGATTAAATTAAATTAAATTAAGTTAAATTAAGTTGAATTAAATTAAGTCAAATTAAGTTAAATTAAAGTAAATTAAATGAAATTAAATAAAATTAAATTAAACTAAATTAAATTAAATTAAATTAAATTAAATTAAATTAAATTAAATTAAATTAAACTAAATTAAATTAAATTAAATTAAATTGAATTGAATTGAATTGAATTGAATTGAATTGAATTGAATTGAATTGAATTGAATTGAATTGAATTGAATTGAATTGAATTGAATTGAATTAAATTGAATTAAATTATATTAAAAATAAAATTAAAATTAAAATTAGGTTAATTTGAATTGAATTGAATGATTGAATTAAATTGAATGATTGAATTGATTGAATTGAATTGAATTGAACTGAATTAAATTGAATTGAATCGAATTGAAGTGAAGTGAATTGAAGTGTAGTTATGTTAAACTAAATTTATTTAATTTAAATTAAATTAAAATAATCTAAACTAATCGGTTAAATCCAAACTGAATTGAGTTGAATCAAGTTTATTAATTATATTTGTTAAATATTATGCATCCAAATGTTTGAATCTTAATAGAAATGTGATATTCAATGTTTAAGTCATTTTCAGTTAGAATTTGGCATTTCAAACACTTGCAAATTTTAGGAATGAATGCCAGCGTTCCCGTCTTTCTGACCATCCGCTCGGCCACTCAGTGCGCTCCTAAGTGGACACCAGAACCGGAATTTGTCTACGAGGTCGCCGAGGTACGTTATTGCAATACCAATTTTGCGCGCTAAACGCGACACAAAACACCACGAACTTTTCCTGTTGCAGAACGAAGCGCCGGGTACCGTAATCAGCGCATTCAAAGCGGTGACGGGCGGTCTGGACTGCGAGGTGTCTTACATGCTATGGAATCAAACGACTGACACATACGCCACTCAAACGACAGAATTTGCGATCGATCCTAATTCCGGAGTGCTCTCCACGAGAACAGAGTTGGACAGGGAGGAGATGGACAGCTACGGGGTACATTTAATATGAATACCTAGACCTTTAGACTGGATGTAATCCTAAAACTTAACCTAAATTTTGGGGTGGTTTGTTTTGTTGTATGGCGTAAGGATTATGCGAAAGCGAAACGTAATGGTGTTTCTCCTCCAAAGTCCGGCACTTTGAAGGGGGGAGGCTTGTCAGGAATGCCTATTATCATTTCTTGTAGATATGAGTTGCTTTGCCACTGCGCATCCAAAATTGCGGCTAAGTCGCCATTTTCTGCACTGGTTCGCGACTCCAATTTCAGCTGGTCGTCGCCGCCAAGTCCGGCGAACTCTACTCCCAAGTGGGCATTGAGGTGCGCGTTCTCGACAAGAACGACCACGCCCCGCAGTTCCCCGTTCTCAATTACGAATTCGAGCTGCCAGAAGACGCCGACGCGGCCGTTACCGTAGCCCAGTTCCGCGCCCGAGACCTGGACGCGGGCGAGCACGGACGCGTCTTTTACCATTTGCTGGCGCTGAACGGCGACGATTTGGCGGTTTCCGAGAAATTCGCCGTGGAAAGGGACACCGGAAAGCTGAAGTTGAAGGCAACATTGGACAGGGAGACGAGGGATCAGTACGACCTGCTAATCCACGCCACCAACGAGAATTTCAAAATGCCGAACCGCAGTCTGACGGCGGACATTAGGAGCGGCGCGGGAAAGCGGAACGACGTCGTCAAAGTGATGATCACCGCCTTGGACGTGTGAGCATTTAGAGGGCTAAAGCAAACTAACATAGCGCTTAATTAAGCCACGTGTTTCGTTTTAGAAACGACAACGGGCCGGCATTTGATCAGGATGAGTACGTCGTTGCCGTTCCTAAGACTGCAACTAAGGGATACGTCCTGACGCAGGTTCGAGCAATCGATCCCGATACTACACAAGAAGGTTTGTTTTTTGTCGTCGTCGTCGTCGTCGTCGTCGTCGTCGTCGTCGTCGTCGTCGTCGTCGTCGTCGTCGTCGTCGTCGTCGTCGTCGTCGTCGTCGTCGTCGTCGTCGTCGTCGTCGTCGTCGTCGTCGTCGTCGTCGTCGTCGTCGTCGTCGTCGTCGTCGTCGTCGTCGTCGTCGTCGTCGTCGTCGTCGTCGTCGTCGGCGTCGGCGTCGGCGTCGGCGTCGGCGTCGTCGTCGTCGTCGTCGTCGTCGTCGTCGTCGGCGTCGTCGTCGTCGTCGTCGTCGTCGTCGTCGTCGTCGTCGTCGTCGTCGTCGTCGTCGTCGTCGTCGTCGTCGTCCGCGTCGTCGTCGTCGTCGTCGCCGTCGGCGTCGTCGTCGTCGTCGTCGTCGTCGTCGTCGTCGTGCTGCCATGAGTTGCTATCTTTTCCACCACCAACCAGTATTGTTCCAGAGAAGAAGACCACCGTTCTATATCGTATCGACTCCATTCGCTATCACTTCAAGCGCGAGAACATACCGATCGCTGAGAAATTCTTGAGAATCGACCAGAGTACGGGCTTGATCCAATTGGCGAACGACACTAAAGATTACGCCCAAGGCTATTTCCTGGCGAGAGTCGCCTCAGCCGACTTGACCAACATTTCCGAGGCTCAAAGCGCCAGCACCACTGTGAAAGTGAGCGTTGTCTAACCGAATTCTTTGTTAGAATAGAATTGACTACTTGACAATTTTACTTCAGCTATGGATCTACGAGGACGAGCAGCTGATTCGAGTGGTGACGCAGAGGGCGCCCCACCAAGTGGACAAGGCGGATATCGACGGGGTCCTCAGGTGAACCAGATACTGATCGGTTTCAAACAGAAAGCGTTGTGTAACTTTATCGATTTCTTCAGCTATCTCGGCCGTCTAGTGAAGGCGGAGCCCGTACTGAAGGAGATTACGCATCACAAGGATGGCACTGCAGTTTCCTCGGACAAAGTGGATGTTTACAGCATTTTCGTCCATCCACGGGAAGAGACGATTTTAAAAGGATCTGAAATTATACGTAAAATCGATCAGAGCGCCAAAGACAATCGACAGGCGATGGCCAAGCTTGGCATCGTGACTGTGGAGGTGCGGGATTTGTTGTGCTTCTTTTAAGTTCCGATATTTACTGTAGACGTTAAAATTAAATTTTGGCATCAAGTTTAGTCCGGTCGAGTCAAAGAATCCCCATTAAATTAAACGAATTAAGTTATATTACATTATGTTGAAACAAATTCAATCAAACTGTCGTAATTAATTGATAGCAAAGGATTGCATTGAAGTGAGTTAACCCAATTTACCTAAATCAAAACGTATACATTAAATGAATTAAATTGAACTAGTTAAATTGAATTAGATTAGATTAAACTGAACCAAATTAAATCAAATAAATTGAAATTAGAATCAATTAAATTTAATTTAATTAAAACAAAGTAAATCTAATTTAATTCAATTTAATTTAATTTAATTTAATTTAATTTAATCTAATTTAATTTAATTTAATTTAATTTAATTTAATTTAATTTAATTTAATTTAATTTAATTTAATTTAATTTGATTTGATTTGATTTGATTTAATTTAATTTAATTTAATTTAATTTAATTTAATTTAATTTAATTTAATTTAATTTAATTTAATTTAATTTAATTTAATTTAATTTATGATTTAATTTAATTAAATTAAATTAAATTTAATTTATGTTTAATTTAATTTAATTTAACTTTATTTTATTTTCTTTTATTTTTTTATTTAGCTTAATTTAATTTAATTTAACTTTATTTTATTTTCTTTTATTTTTTTATTTAGTTTCATTTAATTTAATCAAAGTGAGCTAAATATAGTAAACCAATTTAGGTAATTTAAATTGATTTAAATTAATGAAGATTAGACTAAGTTAAAATATACATAGAAAGTAAATGAAATTAAAATTTAATTGAATTAAGCTATATTTTATTTAAGATATCTTAAAGTAAATAAACCTTAATTTAGATAAATTAAATCAATTCACTTAAATTACCTAAATCTTGTGTACCTTTTAAACTAATAAGCGCTTTTTAGCCAGTTTCTCCAGAAGAGGAAAGCTCATATTTCCTGGGTTTGAATTTGGCCAAACTCAACTTGGCGCAAACGGTGCTGATAGTTGTTGCGGCGGTTTTGTTGTTCGCCCTACTCGCCTTCGTCGTTCTCGTCTGCTACTACAGATACTCGTGTGTTGTTTAAATTTATCATTAAGTGATAATCGGCGAAGTAAAGTTTGTCGACGCTTGTAGCTACATCGAGAAGAAGAAAGAATTGGAGAAGGAGAAGCAAAGGACCATTCAACGGAACGGGGCGACCGTTAGAGCGAGGCCGCCGCCGTTTATGGGAGGGCCGCCATCCAGAGCGAGGTTTCAAACTTCCGGAAGTGCCGAAAAATTTGACTATTGTTGAGAGATGTTGAACGATTGATCAAAGTGCTGCAAACCTTGCAAGTGTGACCTATTCCAAGCGTCAGAGGTTGCTCATGCTTCAGGTCGAACCCGTTCTACATGCCGGATCCCATCGGGTTTCCCTACGGGCACGGGTCTCCGCCGCCAGACTACAGTAAGCCTTTCTACTCGGAGCCTCCGGACGACGGCTCGCCGATGACCGAGGTCGGTCTCTGTTGCGTGCGAATTTAAAAAAAAAGCACTTCTGCGACGTCGAGTCGAAGAGGGAAACTTATTAGCCGGTTCTTCGAAGTTTGGAAGTAAACTCTGTAAAATACAAATCCATAATAGATGAAACAGACGTTTGCCATATTTCAAAAAGTGTTTGCGGTCACATGCTGAAGTCCAAACTAAGCATAAGCAGTTTGCATTGGGATTCTTTACTACTCCAAAGACCTTGAGTTATTCTTCAACTTGAAAACAAACAAGAACACAAAAGTTTTCTCCAAACGTTCAGTTCACCCCAGCCCGACTGCTCAATGCGGCCGGCGGCTACCCCGCAGAGAGTCTGCAGAGGGCGGCCAACCAGCGGCAGCGCAACGGCGGTTTCAACACCTTCCAACGACCGCCCAATAGACGAATCTCCAGTGAAAGCGGTAGGGAACAATGCCCCAAATAATTTACAATTGCGGTGTGTAAGGTGTGTAATTTTAAAGTGCCAGAGTTAAGTAAATCAAACTCCGTGTTTAATTCATCATTTACTTGACTTGGCTTGGCGAGCCAATTTCGAGCGAAAGAAATGGAGTTTTGTCTCTCCACAGGCGGCTACGACACCGTCCGTTGACCGGAACACCTCTCCTTACATTCCCTGGTGACAGAACTGCGTGATACTGATTTGATATTGTTGTTGGTTCAGTGTGCGATCTGCTAGGCGCGTTGTCTTGCCGATTGAAGGTTGCGTGTGATTGTCTAGGCTCACTCAACGTGTCGCAAAGTACTTTTTGCGCCGGAGTGTTATGACTGTGACGGTATTCGTCGTCACTCGTTGATTCAATTCGTTTGTCTTACTGTATTTGACAGTGTGGTAGTTTGATGAAATCGCAGGATGCCCGAAGTCTTGTACTAGGTGTCATCAGCTATCACTTTCACTAAATTGGCAGCAGTGCGAATCGAGTTTGCAGTTGGCCTAGGTTATAATCCGCTTGCAACGCGAGCCTGTTACCTTCCTGTAAAAGCGTTCGTTTGCGCGAGTTGCGGGAATTTCCGTTTCCGCCGTTCGCAACCTGCTGAAACCGCCGGCGCGCAGGAAGCCGCAAATTGGCCCAGCAGATTTCGCGTCCGTTGCCTCCTCCCCCCACCCCGCACTCAATCAAAAGTTGCGTCGTCGTCGTCGACCCGCGGATTTGAACAATAATGGGGTGCTAAAGCGGGTCGGCGGGCGGCCGTTACGCAACGGTAATCCAATTCGGTGCGCGCGCCGATCGCCGACACCGCAATTATTGTGGCGGCTGGCGCGATCGCGACCTTGACTCGCAGATCCTTTGATCCGGATAGATCGATGTTTGTCGATAATGGCTTGTAGAAGTATTGACAATAATAGTCCTGAGTGCTCTTCCACCAAATTCAGCTTCCCTTGCATGACTACGGTAACTGGCTCACGTACCATTGGATTGCTGTAATCCCAGTGCACCGAATCACCACCATTTGTTGGGATGTGTTTAACCGCTGCGCAAACATAATATTGCAGTGAGTGTCAAAACAAAGCGATTCGCCCTTGGAAAACCCCCGCAGACGCTACCAGCCACTGCGCTAGATTGCGTATTAATGCTCCCTTGAGTCGGCGCGTGCCTCGCATTATTGTGTAGTGCCCATTATTGTTGGGCGCAAAGGGTCTGCTTCCGGCCGGACGGCAGAAGAAGAGGGTCACTCTCTCTGTCGCGCCGTCGGCCGAAAAACAAGCGTTTTGTCACGGCCGAATGGACTGGCTCAATTTGCAAACCCCGACGAGCAAGCGACACGCGCTCTCAACTGACTCATTTGCATACGCGCGGAATTATGCGAATCGCGTGTAGTACACGCGAGCACATCCAAGCGCCGCGTCGGAAAAATCCGAAACTCGGCCGACGCCACAGGTCCAGCGGCCATTCAACGCGCCCGCGCCCGTTAGCCCCTCGCAATTTCCGCTTTCGGTCGAAAATTCGCCGTCACGCCGCCCGGTCACTTTATCCTCACCCTTCCTCGCTCTTCGTCTAACTGTATGTATGTACGTTGTGGGAAATTCGGACGACCGAACGCGCGCTTTTCCCGCGCTCCAGAGTGGAGTGAAAGCGCGCGCGTTGACTGCGTTGCGCCTATTGTGCTACCTCTATAGCGCTCCTACAGTAGCGCCGCCCTCTCCTAGGGTTCAAGGGGCCACTCCTGGCGCGGGGCGGAAGCTACAAAGGACCGCCGCCGCCGCCGCTGCTTGAACCGAATAAGGAAGTCCTCACGTCAGTTCACACCTTTTAGAGAGGTGACTGCTGCAGCTGCTGCTGGACACTGGAGAGTCACTGCTGGGAACTGTATTGGAGCCGCTTTGTGCGACCCGCCGCCAGTGAGGTGGGAATTTCAGGTGGAGACGCTAGGAGTTAGGCTCTGTGTTGAAAACCTTAGGATAGCGTCTTTGCTTCCATTGCACAGTTCCATATGCAGGATGTAGTGCTAGCCTTCAGGTAACTATGCATTATTCTGGAACTTCAGCAGTGTGTAAATGTTGCCAAATCTTTGAGACACACAACGTCTGTATCGCTCCATTTGGTGCCAAAACATTCATGTACCGTAGTTGCAGGATACCAGCTCAAGCTCGTTCTTTATGCATGCTACCTACTATACTCTCCTGAAGTGCCCATCCTACATATGTAGGTACCTCCAATTCGAGCGCTCACCTCGTTGAGTCGTTCAATCGGCCGATCCAAGCACCCCATTTTGGGGAATGCCGCCGCTTCCATGCATTCTCAAGAGTTCTTGGGACTTCGTTGCAACTGACTCACTAAATAAGCAAGCAACGCGCTCCCTTCATTTAGTGGTATTCGGTAGGTAGAGCCCAACACACCTGGCGATAAGTGGCCACCTTTGAGGCTATGATCCTGTAGAGTGGCACTCGAGGTTTTTCGCGCCCTGTGAATGCGCGATTTGCCGCAGACAATGCGCGATTAGGACAGCGCAATGCAATTGCGCGCCGGCTGTTTGTATTAGACGCCCGGAGCGCTGTGTACCAATGGTAATGTGTAGGCCTGGATAACCAACACGAACCTAGCTCTGTTTCAGGTCGTCAAAGTTTAACTCAAGCAAAGACGATTGAGTCACTGTCGATAAAACTGAGTCAGAAGAATGAGGGTGGAAGGCTGCGCCGCAAAGATGAGGCCGCGTCGTGTGGAGGTGTAGCGACTGGTCAAACCAACGGACAATAGGGTGAGACATACGGTAAGGTGCGGCCAAACTGTACAAAAGCGGGCATGACAAGCGCACTTTTGAATTGACACAGTCTAATTTACCATACAGTTACAGTACTCCTTCACGTCGCAAGTAGACAAGGCGTACAAATCTTGATCCGTTGTCTGCCCAAGTGCTTACGGCTGCCATCTAGGGTTCATTGTATGCAACCATTGTTTCGTTGCGCTTTACAGACAGCTTTCAGCTGCAAGTAGTCAAACAGAGATGACACATCGAACCAAATTCCATATACTAATGTTGCACAGCTAAACTAGCACCCCTTCATACAAGCCCTTCAAGCAGTGAACGCGTCTCCTTCAGGCAACCATGCGACCGCTCGATCCCGCTCAACTTCTGCTCTGTTTCTCTTACTTCTACACGGCCCTATCTTTCTCCATTCCCGTGGTCCGTCACAGAACCCATCTGAAAACCCTGGCGTCCCAGAAAGCTTCAGCAAACGATAACGACCTCAATGACAACTTGCCTCAATGCAAACAGACGACAGTTGTCACAGGCGAGAGTCTGCACAGTCCATTGGATGAAGATTCCATGAAAGTGAAGATCGTCACGACAGTTCGCATGCTGCTGTCACTTGGGGAGACGGCCTGCTTCAGGGTGGAGGTCAAGGCAGCACAGAATGAGAGTCAGCACGAGGTTTGTGTACGGTATGCAGGTTAACGAAAGCCTCCCCCCCCCCCCCCGAACTGTTCAAACACTGGTGTTACTCAGTTTGCTGCCGGAAGCTGTTAATTTAATTACAACGAGGTTTTATACTACGTTGACACCAAGTCAATGTGTTACCAGGTGTAAGTTTTACCCAGGTTGATTACTCAGAAATTGCTAGAATGCCCTGCTTACACCAATTTTGGCAAAGCTTGAGGAACAGGGCGGACGCAATTCTATTCATCTAAATTTTAATCTCATTTCATCGCAGTCTGGGTTCGCCGACTTGTCCTAACGTAGCGAGTTTCCACACTTCTGGAAGTTTGTCACACTAGCCGCTTCACCAAACTCTGACGAAATTGCAGGACACTTTGGGTCCCAACGCAACGCTCATCTACACTCTTCAATTCTCTCGTTTGGAAGACCAACACCCAATTAGGGAGCGATATCAGTTCGGCATTCCAAGAGTGAAATCAGACTGCGTCTGCGATTGCAGCGGCGGCGACGACCATTGCAGCATTGGGTTCGGCTACAAGAACTGCTCTGCTGGTTGGTGGCAATTTTGGAATTTATTAGCTTTGGGTAATGACAAACTGACAAGTCAGTTTCCCATTCCATCCGCCAGGCGCCGCCTGCTACACCACCTATCACGCGCACCAGAAGGCCACCGGATGCCCAGCGGGCAGCCAATCGGA
>JASAMZ010013871.1:0-27947 GCA_030248115.1 Linhomoeus sp. GSCO2_2 | reverse complement strand
AAATACCGATAGGTACAATTATATCTTCGTACCTACTTATACATGGCATAAATAGGCTTTTACACTTGAAATTTGACACCTACCGTGTAGAAGAAGTGTTTAAGCTGACTGGTTGTAGTATTAGTAAAGCATAGTATGTACAACGAAAATATTCAGACTTGGTGTGGTAGAATTTACGACTTGGTAACCGAATTTCATTTTATGGTAGAAAACGTGGCCTCAGACCACCATACTGAATATATAATTTTGCGCAGTAGACCCCTCTTTCGCCATGCAGAGGATGACAAAGGAATGGATACACAATCTTATTTTACACAAGTGTTCGCACCACAAAATCCCACCTGTTCGTCAAAGGGGTAGTAGCGGACGTTCATTGGACAGGAGCTCTTGAATATACCGGCAGAAAGCCACGTGACATTGCCGTCAAAGGCCACAAAGACGTCTGTACTCATGATCGCCGTCGTGTAGTGCGAGTCGGCGCTGCCAAAGGTTCAGGCCTTTGTGCAAACTGCACGTAACTTATTGCACGCAGTTTGATTGAATGAAGACAAATTGTGGTTAATCAATTTGAAAATGCAGGTTTCATCCATTACTTGTTGTACAGCACGACGTCCGGCAGCCATATCCTGTGGTGCGGAACGTGTATGACGCTGATGTTGCTGAAGTCTTCAGGATTCCACTGGAGGTTATGGTCGATCCAGTTCTGGTTGATCCAGGCGTTGGTCGTCAGAATCTGGTTGCGCTCGTCCTAATGTTAGGTGTAAAAGTATGTAAGGGAATTCGTTGCCGTGTCGTGTATTTGAAAGTGTGAAAGTAAGAGGTCACGTAAGAGTCGATAAAGACAAGTTTCGCGATTGTCCCTCAAAAGATAGCATTGTCGACATTACTTCTCTTGCCTATTAGGTGTACGTTGAGTCCCCATTTTTTCGCCCGGCCTCAGCCGGGCGAACCCCTACGAGAGCTTATCGTTCGTTCGTGCGTCCGTCCGTCCGTCCGTTCGTTCGTTCGTCACGCTCTCAGATCTCGGCGTTGGAACGTCGTAGGAAGGCGATCTTGGGCTCTACGGAAAGGTCTCGACTCACTGGTAATGTTGGTAAGAGACTTCGAAGTTCAAAACTTTGAATTGCGCGCGCTACAGTAACCCGAAGCTTCAAACTGAAAACGGCTATTACTCGCTCGTCTTACGTCGTAGAGCGGCGTGCGATAGGTCAACTGAAAGGTCTCGACGTGCGCTTTCGCTTGGCATAAAAAAGTTTCTTAATTACGCAAACACGCAACACGAAAAGCGACATTCTCGCGTTTTTGATTCAGAAATCGGTCTAACTCACTCAGCGTGCGTCGTAGAGAGACGGTCTTAAGTTGGTTGTATAGCTCTCGACTCACTGATCATTTGTTCTTCTATTGGTCGAAACCCAAAAGTTTGAATTTCGCGCGCTACAGTAACCCAAAGGTTCAAAACGCAAAACTTCTCTAACTCGCTCGTCTTCCGTCGTAGAGAGACGGACGATCTTGAGGTCGTTGAATAGGTTTCGGCACACTGATCATTCCGTTAAGAGAAGTCGGGATTCAAAAGTTTGAATTTCGCGAGCTACAGTAACTCAAACGTTGAAACAGCAAAGCGGCTCTAACTCGCTCGTCTTACGTCGTAGAGCGGCGTGCGATAGGTCTACTAAAAGGTCTCGACGCGGTCTTTCGTTTGGCATAAGCATTTTCTAAATTACGCAAACACGCAATACGAAAAGCGACATTCTCGCGTTTTTAACACAGAAATCGCTCTACCTCGCTCAGCGTGCGTCGTAGAGAGACGATCTTGATTTTGTTGGATAGCTCTCGACTCACTGATCATTTGTTCTTCATTGGTCGAAACTCAAAAGTTTGAATATCGCGAGCTACAGTAACCCAACGGTTCAAAACGCAAAACTTCTCTAACTCGCTCGTCGTACGTTGCAGAGCGGCATTCGTTCGACCGTTTGAAAGCTTACGTTGAGGCAGTTGTTGAGCGGTCAAAAGAAATACGTTGTTTTTAACTCTTGTCGTACGAACAACTTTGTCTGCTAAAGAAATTAATCCCGGGCGATCCCAATGTTGCCTTGCAACAACCGCTCAGAAATGCGTGTGCCTTGCTCAAAAAAATTAATCCCGGGCGATCCCAATGTTGCCTTGCAAGAACCCCTCAAAAAGGAGCGTGTCAGAAGTAGCGCATGAATAGTGGACTCCGGGCGGGCGCGCGTCATATCGGAAAGGCTTCGAAATACTTTACAAAAGTATCCACTCTTTTACTCTTCCACTTTAAAACACTCACAAACCACTCTGTATTAATAAAACAACTCAACTTTTTTAAAACAGCTTGTTGTCTTCTCACTTTTACACTGCCCTTTTACAAGACTTACCACGTCGATAATCTGCGTCAGTGAGAATCCAAAGGTGACGTTGACTGGCTGGCTGTGGTTGAAGGCAGGCCTGACGTCGCGCAAGTAGCCGTGCATTAAATAACGATACAGCGCTTGCAAGTCTCCAGCTTCGCAGACGACGCAATACAGCGAGAACAGAGCTGAAGCAAAGCCATGTTGAAGGTACCTAAGATCGCCGTAATTGGATGGTTCATGTTTCTGCCTAAAGTTGGCTCTATTCATTCATTTATTCAGTTCTTCAATCCATTTGTTTATTTATTTATTTCTATGTTTATTTATTTATTTACTTGCTTATTTAGTTATTCATTTATTTACTTATTAATTCATTTTTTCGCCCGGCCTCAGCCGGGCGAACCCCTACGAGAGCTTTTCGTGCGTGCGTCCGTTCGTTCGTTCGTCCGTCCGTTCGTAACGCTCTCAGATCTCGGCGTTGGAAAGTCGTAGGAAGGAGATCTTGGACTTTATGGATAGGTCTCGACTCACTGGTAATGTTGCTAAGAGACTTCGAAATTCAAAACTTTGAATTGCGCGCGCTACAGTAACCCGAAGGTTCGAACTGAAAACGGCTCTAACTCGCTCGTCTTACGTCGTAGAGCGGCGTGCGATATGTCAACTAAAAGGTCTCGACGTGTTCTATCATTTGGCACACAAAATTTTCTTAATTACGCAAACACGCAACACGAAAAGCAACATTCTTGCGTTTTTGACACAGAAATCGCTCTAACTCACTCAGCGTGCGTCGTAGAGAGACGGTCTTAAGTTGGCTGGATGGCTCTTGACTCACTGATCATTTGTTCTTCTATTGGTCGAAACCCAAAAATTTGAATTTCGCGCGCTACAGTAACCCAAAGGTTCAAAACGAAAAACTTCCCTAACTCGCTCGTCTTCCGTCGTAGAGAGACGATCTTGGGGTCGTTGAAGAGGTTTCGGCACACTGATCATTCCGTTAAGAGAAGTCGAGATTCAAAAGTTTGAATTGCGCACGCTACAGTAACTCAAAGGTTGAAACAGCAAAGCGGCTCTAACTCGCTCGTCTTACGTCGTAGAGCGGCGTGCGATAGGTCCACTAAAAGGTCTCGACGCGGTCTTTCGTTTGGCATGAAACATTTTCTAAATTACGCAAACACGCAACACGAAAAGCGACATTCTCGCGTTTTTGACACAGAAATCGATCTACCTCGCACAGCGTGCGTCGTAGAGAGACGATCTTGAGTTGGCTGGATAGCTCTCGACTCACTGATCATTTGTTTTTCGATTGGTCGAAACTCAAAAGTTTGAATATCGCGAGCTACAGTAACCCAATGGTTCAAAACGCAAAACTTCTCTAACTCGCTCGTCTTCCGTCGCAGAGAGACGATCTTGAGTTTGTTGAATAGGTTTCGGCACACTAATCATTCCGTTAAGAGAAGTCGAGATTCGAAAGTTTGAATTTCGCGAGCTACAGTAACTCAAAGGTTCAAACAGCAAATCGGCCCTAACTCGCTCGTCGTACGTTGTAGAGCGGCATTCTTTCGACCGTTTGAAAGTTTACGTTGAGGCAGTTGTTGAGTAGTCATTCCTAAAGAAATACTTTTGTTTTTTTTAACTCTTGTCGTACAAACAACTTTGTCTGCTAAAAAATTTATTCCCGGGCGATCCCAATGTTGCCTTGCAACAACCGCTCAGAAATGCGTGTGCCTTGCTCAAAAAATTAATCCCGGGCGATCCCAATGTTGCCTTGCAAGAACCTCTCAGAAAGGAGCGTGTCAGAAGTAGCGCATGAATAGTGGACTCGGGCGGGCACGCATCATATCGGAAAGGCTTCGAAATACTTTACAAAAGTATCCACTCTTTTACTCTTCCACTTTAAAACACTCACAAACCACTCTGTATTAATTAAACAACTCAACTTTTTTAAAACAGCTTGTTGCTTGCTTGTTTTCATTTACTTATTCACTCACTTATTATTTTATTTTAAGTATTCATTTTCTTTTATCGATTCATGGTCAAACATTTGTCTTATGTATTTGCTTATTTATTTATGCCATTATATATTTTGTTATCCATTCAATTTATTGCAGCTTAGTCAACAGTATTAATTGACTCATATTTCTTTCAAAGAAATAGTTACATTGAACAACACTCACACAGCGCTTGCAGCATCAGCCGATGCATCCTTGACACATTCAACAGACGTCAGAACTGGCTACATGCGTAGCTACTGGCGAGGCGAGCGGTCGCCGCTTGACTTGACTCGACAAGGAAACCGCTGCGGCGCGACTAATCAATCAGTCAAACCGTTCGGCCGCCGAATGGACGGCTAATTGGAGCGCGAAGAATGGCTGTTTCCTAGCGAGAAGACGGCGCAAGCACAGAAGCTGAGAGGGGGAGGGAGCTTTGAGAGCGGCCCGAAAGCGAACAACGCATTCAATCGAACGGCACGAGGGGAACAAAGTTGTCCCCGCGGCACGCTCCCGAACGGCGATTGAAGGAGAGGGGGGGGGGGGGGGTGCAAAGCCGATTGGCCGCGACGTGGCTCGGGGCGCCGCAGCGGCGGCTGAAAAATCGACTCGACACTAGAGACGACGACGACGGCCCGCGGCGCCAAATTGAGTCAGAATCCAGGGGTGAGGCCACTTCTCCTGGCCAAAGGTGGCAAAGGGCCCTTCAAGCGGCCGCCGAGCTTCGTATGCAAAACCCCAAGCGCCCACGAGCGTTGTGCGGTTTGAGGCGGCGATTTTATGAACTTACATCCGCGCGGCAGATGTTTACGCACCGGCCTCCAATGCGTGCGTGAGGAAGCGACTCGAGAGTGCCAGCGAGGAATTGTCGCGGTTCCATCCAAACTGAACCGAACTTGCCGTTTTGTTGCGGAATTAAGTTATCGGTTTACACTGTAATGATGATGGCAATTTCTAATCGTGTGTCGACTGGCAATAAGCACGTCAAGGTAAGTTAGGACGAGCTATGTTAAATCAAGTTACCGGTGCGTTAAATTAAGTTGAGTTAGTTAACTTAAGTCAAAAATTTTATTGGCTTAACCGATAAGAAAATGATTATGATCACGGTACATGCAATTCCGACACAGCGATGTTCGTGACAAACAAAAGTGCATTGACTGAAAATGACAAAGGACGCCTACATACCTATCAACAAATTCTACTTAAAACGCAACTAGGTACGTACGCATGCGCTGCCAACGAGAACAGACAAGATTAGTAGACGGGGGCAGAGCCCCTCGGGGCACTCCTCCCCTCTTTCAGAAGAACCTTGGGAGTTGAAGCATGCTGCCCGCCCATTGATCAACGAGACATGTCAGTGAGACTTACTGACCATTCTGATCGCAAAACTAATAGCAAATTCGGAATTGTCACCCTCCAATACCCCACATTCGACATACAACACACCTAGCTTCAGCTGAACTGACACAACCAGGTTTTCCACTTGAGGGCATGTATGGTGGCAAGCAAATTCTTCAGATATGGTCCCACAGATCTCAAAACGAAAAACCAATGTCAGATTCGTGATCAGCGTCCCCGAAAAGCCGGAATCGAGTACTTAGACGGTAGGTGCCCCCCCCCCCCCCGGACAAATCGAGCAACCAAAATTTTGAATTCAAGTTTCCCGCCAAAATACGCGTCGGACAAAAAAAGTGCTTATAACAAAAACGACGTATCTTTAGATGCTCTATCACGTGAAAGTCCAATTAGTACCGAAATATCTCAACTGACTAAATTCTGTACCGAAACACCGAAAATTTTTCAAAAAAATTTGAATTTCGCCCTAAAACTGCCCCCGACTAAAGCTGAAATGCTGCTCCAGTGAAGATATCTGTAAGCCTCAAAACCCTTGTTAATATCGTGGAAATCGATCCACACAGCACATAATGGGAAAGGTGGAACTTTTCAGTTTCGACCTAAAATACGGTTTTTTCAAATTTTCTCCCATCATTTGGATATGTAGAGGGAAATGATCTATTACAAAGTTGTAGAGCTCACCGAGGCGGATCGAATGGTGTTTGTCCCATCTCGATAGGGGCACCCTACCAAGAGTTACTCCTACCCGAAGTTTTGCCCGGAAACCCGGGACCCAACTTTGTGCCGTATTTCCCGGCCCCGGGTTTATCTGACCGGCTTTCGAAAAGCGGATTCGGATTCGTCTATCTGAGTTCTCTTAGGTTGCGAATACCCGTGCAATTTGCTCGTAGAAAAAAACACTTACAACTGTCGCCGCGTACCCTACTTTTGGGTCGAAAAACCCGGTTTTTGCTACCCGGCCCGGGTAGACCCGGACCCAGCCCGACGGCGCCCGCACCATCGGATAGCCCAATGTCTTTTACATATTCGGCCCAAAGCTCGTCTCCCTCCGTTCTACCATAACACTATTCTAAGCGTCCAAAGTTCGTCGGAGGCCGAAAAACCGGGTTTTTGGCAACTTGCCAAAAATCGGGTCCCGTACGGAAGTCGAGAGCCCCGATGCAGGTTTTTCCATCCAGAGACCTATCGAATAAAAAAAAATTCGCCCCGATCGGCCAACTCTAGCCCGACTTATGAGCGTTCCAATTTACACAGAATCCGCACCATCACTATAGCACTCCTCCCTTTTGGAGGGGAGGAGTGCCAAAAAGCTCTGTGACCCAATTTAGGCGGCAATTACGGGCGTGCGCGCCGCAAACGGCACTGGACCCTAGGTGGAATCAATCATAGGCATTTACCGATTAGATTAGTTTCCTTCTTATGCACGTATATCACCCGTTGCGCTGTCGTGTTTCACTGTACCGAGCTGTTTATTCACTTGCCACTACAGAACGTTCCATTGCGCAGCGATGCGTCCGCGGTTGCTTCTCTTGCTGCTTGTCGCACTTCGCGCCTCTGCACGTTCGGAAGACGACGACGACGACGATGACGTGCCATTCAAATGCTTTCACACAAACGGCGTCGTTCCAGTCGTATGCAATACGTCTGAAGTGGCCGATGGGTGGACGCCCGGCTTCTGCTCCCTGACGAAGACGAAGGAAGGCAAAGTCTGTTGGTTTCCATCCTTAATTTGAACACCCATCCGCAATCTCATACGCACATTCACTTGCAGATTACCCAAGACTGCGGCTGTCCTATTGACATGAGCGTCCACGGCTGGTTCGACCTCTGCCAACCGTTCGGGCGCAGGCCGATGAGTGCCTGCTGCTGCAAGAATGAGAAGTCTGGCTGCAACAATCATTACAACGCAAGCGTCAAAAGGTTCTTGGATGTCGGCTTTGAGCAACTGGTGCCCGTTTCGCGAAATCAATCAACAGGGGGTGCCGACTGCGTCACCTTTCACCGTTGCTGCTCTGTCGTCGTCGTCGTCGTCGTCGCCGTCGTCGTTGTCGTCATCGTCGTCGTCGTCGTCGCTGTTGTCGTCCTCGTTCGCCGCCGCCGCCGCCGTCGTCGTCTTCTTCTTCTTCTTCTTCGTCGTCGTCGTCGTCGTCGTCGTCGTCGTCGTCGTCGTCGTCGTCGTCGTCGTCGTCGTCGTCGTCGTCGTCGTCGTCGTCGTCGTCGCCGCCGCCGTCGTCGTCGTCGTCGCCACCGCCGCCACCGCAGCCGTCGTCGTCGTCGTCGTCGTCGCCGCCGTCGTCGTCGCCGTCGCCGTCGTCAATGAGCGGCCTGTGCGATTCCGCGAAACGTGCCCCCGGTTTACTGGAACGAGAAGATCTGCTACGAGTTCAAAGCGCGTTCCAAGGACAGTTATGAAGCAGCCCTGAAAATTGCTGACGAGAAAAGAAAGCGCGTCGTCTGTAGCGAGCGCACAGTGTCTCCCAAGACCAAGCACAAATCATGGTGCTTCGCCCACATCTCCTACGACCGGTACACTGAAGAAATCCTTATCGAGGGCGGCTGCGGCTGCCCACTCGAAGGGAACAGCAGTTCCTGTTCCGGCTTCGACAGTCGCCTAGCAGACAGCGAGAAGCTCTGCTGCTGCCACGAGCACGAGTGCAACTTCGAAATGCTCCCGGAGAACGACCAGAAGAACCTCCACCGCTGCTACGGCGACAGCGACGACGTCGGCGTCAACTGCGGCCCCCTCAACAGCGTCGACTTCGAAGGCAGATCGGAGAACTTCTGCTACCGCAGGCGCGGCGGCGTCCACAAGCGCGCCGTCAGAGAAACCGAACTCGGTGGAACCGACCTACCCAGTTCGCAGAACGCACTGGCATTGCTTGCCGACGACGGGGTCTGCTACAACTACGCTGGCGACAAAGAACTATGCGATTGGAAAACTCAAATGTGCCACTACAGCATCGTTGTCTTCCGAGATCACACGAAGGTACTACGCGACGTCGACAAGCAAGAAATCGCTTGCGTTGAAGACGGAGATGTAAAGAAGTCGAAGAAAGAGGGCGACGCTTACTACGTTCACTACAGTTGCAAACCCGGCAACTGCGGGAAGGGCGCTCCGTACAGGCTGATTGACGAGTTCAAAAAGACGGCGAAAGAGGAGAAGGAAGAAGGGGCCTACTGCTTGGACGACGAGAGGGACAAGGAAGTGAAAATTGGCGGATCTGCACGCGGTAGCGCTGTCAACCAAAGAGCATAGTCAGCGTATCAAGCAATAAGGCTGAACTGTAGCCTTGAAACAATGGAGGCACGTAATGCTGCTATGTCGCAAACGTGTCAATGAAGTATCTGTGCAGTGCCGTGGCTCTGTGACCTATCTTTCCAAGCCCCCCGTTGTTTCATAACACAAATTAGCGGCCAATTTTGTCATTGTAGCTGTAATGTAACACAAGCCACATGTACATGTGAAGTCCATCCGACAAGCCTCATCGGAATCCGTAAGTATGATACCCAAAATCACTGAACATTCATAGAGAGCAATCGCAAGACTCCGATGGGTCTGGCTCGGTTGACAGCGTGCGCCAGTCTCTGGCTTCCCGCACTACTGCAAGTCAGGCATGTGCGTACTCACGACGCACCCGAAGGGCGGTTACAGTCGTCTGTGCTGGGACGGCGGTCGGAGAGATCAAAAGTGGATCGACTGCAGCAATAATCTCTGCGGGACGGACGACCAAAAAGTCAAGGGAAAGGCTTACTGCTGCTGCAAGGGAGCGATAGGATGGGATGGACTGCTCTGCAATAGCGAGGAGAATATGGGGGAGACGCTTCAAGACTTTTATGAAAGCCGGAGCACCAAGAGTTGTCTCAACTGGGCCGGCGGCAAACGGCCGTGCTCTGCGGAGTGCCAGTATAGTGTACGCTTCTACAGAATGAAGACCGAAATTATGAACGGCGACAACGTCTGCGCCAAAAGAGGCAGCAGCGCTAAAGAGTCACATTACAAGGGCGACCTTCAAACACCCTTTTATGAGATCAATTACCGGTGCCACCCTAACGTCAACTGCTCCGACAAAGACAGAATGCAAGGGCTCATCTCAGAATTAAAGAAGATAACAAAGACATTGACGTTAGAGGGTCTCTCCTCGCTGCGTGGATTCTGCTATGACGACGAAAGGGACAAGAAGGTTGAGGGCCTTTCGAAGCACATTGTCCATCGCCTTCCACACGCATGTAATTCGGGCCGCTGCACTGTCGAATTGACCAAGGAAACAAGTGGCGCCAAACAATTTCAACGACGATGCATGATGAAGTATGGTAGACTCTTCAAGCAGCATATAAATCTATACGAAAATTGCTACAACGCCCGCTCTGAAGTGGCGAAGCCATGCATCCGGAAAGAGACAGGCACCTCAACCAAAGTCATCTGCTGCTGCATGAGCATGGAGGGGCAAGAGACGCTCTGCAACGACGAGGAACTCGAGGCGACTGCCAGCGCTTTCTTGAAGAACCCCCCAACAACAACACCAACAACTACAACAACGCCGATTCCCGGCACGTGCCCAGGCTGGGCCGGGGGCGAAGTGCCGTGCAGCCACAACAAAGTGTGCCAATACAGTATTCTCGTCTCTCCCTTAGGGAGGACTAAAATTCTTAACAGCGACAAGATTTGCGTCGACGAAGGCAGCAGCGCTGAAGACAAAGCTTCCAAAGAATACGGATATTCAGTGTACACAATTCACTACCGGTGCAATCCCCATAGTGAGAGTGTTAGGGATAGCAACGCGTGCCACGACGAAGGCGGCTGGAAGGGAATCAGCACAAAATTCAAAGTGATGGCGACGAAAGCTAAGGAAACTCCGCAGTACTGCTATGACTACGACAAAGACAAGGACGTTGAGGGGCTTTCAACGCATGGATTTGTCAAAAGGCTCCCGCACTATTGTCTCGGCAGGGATGCATGCGTTGTCGAACTGAGCGGCGAGGAAATGCCTCGACGACGATGTATGCCATATTTAGAATACAAGACCCACAAAGGTCTGCACAAAAAGTGCACTCTTTTGAAGACGGCCTGCGTCTCGCTAGACGATTCAACGAAAGTCATCTGCTGCTGCGACGGTGGGGCCAAATATGGGCAGGGCCCACTCTGCAACGACTGGAGACTCGAAGCCACTGCCAGGGCATTCCTGGAAAATCCCAAAGCAAAGCCAACAATGCCGACGACGAGCGTGGCCACAACAGCGCAGCAGCCCTACACGTGCTTCGACTTTGCGTCGCCCAAACACATACTGCTCAGATGTCCCCGATTCTTAGACTATTTCTGCTCTTACAGCATGATTGTCCCCAGAGAGATGGAACCTAAAATCGTCGGCGTTCAATGCTGGGGAAAGCAAGGCCACAGAGTGTCGAAAAAGAAAGGCGAGGAGGGCAGTTACTACATCTACTATAATTGCGTGCCTGAAGATTGCCGCGGTGCCGGCGAAATCAAGAAAGAGCTCATTAAAGAATTCCGCAAGACAGCAAAGAAGGAAACGGCTGCCTATTGCTACGACGACGACTACGACATCAACAACAAGGCAGTTCTACGCGGTCCCCACTACTGCAAATCGGGCTACTGTTCAGTGAAGCTAACTTATAATGAAACCGAGCGTCAACCGTCGACTTCGAGACACTGTTGGGCCAACGAAGACACGGACGATTGGAAGATTGACTGTGAAAAGAAGCCGGTCCTCGGTCAACAAGTCGGCGCATCGTGTAACATGGTTGGCAATTCAGAGAACGCTAACAAAGCCTATTGCTGTTGCAAGTCCCCAGTGCTTTGCAACGACGAGGAATTGGAGAAGAAGGTAGTGAACTTTTTTTACGACGCCAAGGGCATAACCACATCCACGACAACGACGACCACGACCACTACTACCACAAGTACAACGACCACCACAACAACTGTTACTACTACCACCGTGACAACGACCACAGCCACTACCACAACAACCACAACGACGACCACCACGACGGCGACCACGACGCCGACCACGACGACGCGCGATCCACGCTACGGCTACAACGCCGGCTGCGGCTGCCAAATCGAAGGGGGCGCCGGCTATTGCGGTTGGCTTCCTAATGGAGAGCCAGAATGCTGCTGCCGCGGGGAGAACTGCAACCGCGAAGAAGCCTTGAGCACTGCTGTGGCGACGTTCAAGAAACCACTGCAATGCGCCACATTCGACGAGGAGACTGTTTCGCAAAGTGGAAGCCACTCTAAATTTGCATACGGTATCTATCCCAGCTTCTCAAATGAAGGAGGGGAGGAGTGCCGAGCAAGACTTTGCCCCGTCTAGTAATCTTCCATACTAACAAGCCCACCAAATTACCTGTCGAACACAAAAGACTCTTCGAAATCGGTCGTGTCGTCTAGCCAGGGCCAGGCAGCATCAAAATTTCGCTGCAACTATTACAGTAAAGTAATCTCAACGTTTGAACCGAAAGCAAAAGTACGCAACATTTTGAAGTTGCGCTACACCTTGGTCATGGCGCAAGGTGCGTATTTTGATATTTGGTCCGGGTTCAGGTATGGCTCCCCTCCCCATATTCCGGTGCCGGGGTTTTCCGCTTTAGCGCTCCCTCCCATTGCCGCCACTAAGCCCATGAAACTGGGAGAAGGAGGGGGCGCTTAAGCGAAAGAATCGGGTGGTACCTTCCCCAGGTAATGTCTCACAAATTAACAACTACCGCATCAATTGTCTATGCAGTACCTACGCAAATTCACAACTACCGTATACAGTGAGCGGTTGCGTCTGCTGTAAGTCATACACTGACAGTTAGCACTGATTGGCCGCGCAAATCTCCTATTTGAATTGAACATTTGAACTGTCGATGATTGTTGTAGTGTAAACAATTTGAAATTTGGGTTACTGTAACCGATGACAGTTCAAACGCAAGTGTATAGCAAGCAGCTACCGATCAGCGGAAAGGCTACGGTGTCTGTCGACCAATCAGTGAATCGATTGAGACAAAATCTGGCGCTTTACGATTTTCATGCGAAACAGTCGGCGTCCAGACGACGCGCGCCGGTCTGGAGGACGCCAAGCTTCGGGCGGCCTACTCGAAGAAGAGCTGCACGTCGAACAACGGCTGCCACGTGAAGTTCACCTTCGACGAAGGGGAGCGGAAGCACCGATTGGAAGGCGGCTGCGGCTGCGACCGCTGGAACTTCGAGAGGCCACAATGCGAGGAACTGGACGACTTCGCCGACTTGCCATACTACTGCTGCTGCTTCGATGGGAAAGACTGCAATGCGAAGTATTTGAAGTGACTGGAATGACGGCTTGACCAAGCTGGCAACGCCTACATGCATACCTACATGGAGTTGGCGCGTTGATGTTTTGAAGGGTGTTACCTACGTAAGTTAATGGGTGAAAGGGCGACTTGTGGGCCGATACCTACAGTACCTACATACCTACAACATGTGCCTACACCTGTATTGATTCACAAACTGTATTGCGAACAGTGAGCATGTTCCACTCTGTTTTGACACTTGACGATCAACATGCCTATGAACACAACAAATGCTGCTCTGCCAACAAATTCTCCTAGCTTAGCAGAGTGAGTTGTTACCAATTTAGCAGAGGATAACAGCAATTAGTGCGCCGCAACAGGCGTCAGTCCTTATCGAGAATCAATCAGAAGCATTGGAAGTCGATAGCTTCTAACATACTGTATGTAGCGTTCTGTTGTTGTGCTACAGTGCAAGCTGATTCCTGCCTATTCATCTGTCACAGCCACATAATTGTTTCGACTCCTGCTATAAAGCAACGATGTTGCCACCTTCGCTGCTGGTTCTGCTTGTTGCACTGAAGACACTTCTCGTATTCGCTCGCGTCGACGTAGACGACTTGCCTTTCGAGTGCACTCTCACAAACGGCGCCCTCCCTGTCCCATGCAGCAATACATCTGAACTGGCCGACGGATGGACGCCCGGCTTCTGCTCACTGACGAAGACGAAGGAAGGCAAAGTACGTCGCATAGTTCTCTCGACAATGTAGCGACGACATTGCAAGCGTTAGTGAGTGAGTGTACGTTGTAGGTAACGCAAGACTGCGGCTGTCCAATTGACATGGACGTTCACGGCAACAACGTCAACCTTTGCCAGCCGTTCGGGCGCAGGCCGATGAGTGCTTGCTGCTGTCATCAGTATAAGAAGTACGGCTGCAACAGTCTCCATGATCCAGACGTCAGGAGGTTCTTGGATGTCGGCTTCGACCAACTGGTGCCCGTTTCGCGAAGTCATTATTTCCGGCTGTCTTTTGTTGAGGCCGTCGTCGTCGTCGTCGTCGTCGTCGCCGTCGCCGTCGTCGTCGCCGTCGTCGTCGTCGTCGTCGTCGGCGCCGCCGCCGCCCCGCCGACGACGACGACGGCGCCGACGACGTCGTCGAACTGAATGGCTTATGCGGCGGCTTCGCGAAACGTTCGCCTGGTCTACTGGAACGAGAAGATCTGCTACGAGTTCAAGGCGCGCTCCAAAGACAGCTATGAAGCAGCCTTCAAGATTGCCAACGAGACGAAGAAGCACGTCGTCTGTAGCGAGCGCACAGTATCTCCCAAGACCAAGCACAAATCTTGGTGCTCCGCCCACATCTCTTACGATCGGTACACTAAAGAAATCCTCATCGAGGGGGGTTGCGGCTGCCCACTCGAAGGGAACAGCAGTTCCTGTTCCGGCTTCGACAGTCGACTAGCAGACAGCGAGAAGCTCTGCTGCTGCCACAATCACGAGTGCAACTTCGAAATGCTCCCGGAGAACGACCAGAAGAACCTCCACCGCTGCTACGGCGACAGCGACGACGTCGGCGTCAACTGCGGCCCCCTCAACAGCGTCGACTTCGAAGGCAGATCGGAAAATTTCTGCTACCGCAGGCGCGGCGGCGTCCACAAGCGCGCCGCCAGAGAAATCGCAACCGATGGAAGCGACCTTCCGAGTCCACAGAACGCGCTTGCGTTGCCTGCTGATGCCAGAGTTGGCTGCTACAACTACCACGGCGACGAAGAAGTATGCGAAGGGGAAAATGTCATGTGCCAATACACTATGCTTGTCTTTCGAGATAACGTTACCATCCTCGACGTTGACGGAAAGGAGGATGGCGAGAACGTCTGCATCAACGTCAAACCAAACGACTACCTCGAGCCGTCGCGTAGAGAAGGGACGCATTACTTCATTCACTACAGGTGCAAACCTGGCAAGTGCGTGAAGGAAGCTGAGAAGGCCCAAGAGGCATGGAAAGGGCTCATTCCCGAGTTTAAGAAGACGGCAAAGGGCTTGGGAGAAGCAGAAGAAGAAGAAGACGCAGAAGAAGAAGAAGGGAGTTACTGTTTCGATGACGAGAAGGACAAAGAAGTACGTGGCAATTCAGCTCGCGGTAGCGTTGTCAACCGACTCCTAAAGCAGTACCGGTAGGTACGTATATTTCACATACGGAAGGCTCAACTGTGCAGCGTTGAACCATTGGCGAGATATACACGCATTTATACGACTCCGCTGAACAATTAAGTACATTAAACGATATTCCTCTTGTGTAGCAAATGCGGCGCTTTGCGCCGCCCACCCATTTGTTAAAGAAAGAATAGTACCAGTATTGATTGAAAGAAAGCATTTTCGACTAAAATCATCCACACAAACTGCGCAAAGGTCACAACGACACGCTAGGGTGTGCCGAATATGTTACCGCGTGTCGTTGTGACCTTTGCGCAGTTTGTGTGGATGATTTTAGTCGAAAATGCTTTCTTTCAATCAATACTGGTACTATTCTTTCTTTAACAAATGGGTGGGCGGCGCAAAGCGCCGCATTTGCTACACCAGAGGAATATCGTTTAATACTCTTACTTTTACATGCTTCATACTTGGAACATGTTCTCCTTTCTGCCTTTAGGCATTTTACATGAAATACTCTTACTTTTTGATTGGCGGAGCCAATCAACATACGCTACCGATGTAGGCTACATTGAGACAAGATGGTAGAGGCTCTCTGTCTAGATTGACCCGCTTGGGTAACGTACGGGACGAGCAGGACAATTTTGGAACACGTATACAGGGGCTCCTGAGCGAAAGGGGCACTTTGAGGCACGCACAAAGCGAGTAGGACAATTTTGGGACACGTATGCAGGGCCTCCTGAACGAGCGGGGGACTTTGAGGCACGCACATAATGAGTAGGACAATTTTGTGACACGTTTGCAGGGCCTCCTGAACGAGCGGGGGCACTTTGAGGCACCCACAAAACGAGTAGGACAATTTTGGGACACGTTTGCAGGGCCTCCTGAACGAGCGGGGGCACTTTGAGGCACCCACAAAACGAGTAGGACAATTTTGGGACACGTTTGCAGGGCCTCCTGAACGAGCGGGGGCACTTTGAGGCACCCACAAAACGAGTAGGACAATTTTGGGACACGTTTGCAGGGCCTCCTGAACAAGCGGGGGCACTTTGAGGCACGTACAAAATGAGTAGGACAATTTTGGGACACGTTTGCAGGGCCTCCTGAACGAGCGGGGGCACTTTGAGGCACGTACAAAATGAGTAGGACAATTTTGGGACACGTTTGCAGGGCCTCCTGAACGAGCGGGGGCACTTTGAGGCACGTACCAAATGAGTAGGACAATTTTGGGACACATTTGCAGGGCCTCCTGAACGAGCGGGGGCACTTTGAGGCACCCACAAAACGAGTAGGACAGTTGTGGGACACGTTTGCAGGGCCTCCTGAACGAGCGGGGGCACTTTGAGGCACGTACAAAATGAGTAGGACAATTTTGGGACACGTTTGCAGGGCCTCCTGAACGAGCGGCGGCACTTTGAGGCACGTACAAAATGAGTAGGACAATTTTGGGACACGTTTGCAAGGCCTCCTGTACGAGCGGGGGCACTTTGAGGCACGTACAAAACGAGTAGGACAATTTTGGGACACATTTGCAGGGCCTCCTGAACGAGCGGGGGCACTTTGAGGCACCCACAAAACGAGTAGGACAATTTTGGGACACGTTTGCAGGGCCTCCTGAACGAGCGGGGGCACTTTGAGGCACGTACCAAATGAGTAGGACAATTTTGGGACACATTTGCAGGGCCTCCTGAACGAGCGGGGGCACTTTGAGGCACCCACAAAACGAGTAGGACAGTTGTGGGACACGTTTGCAGGGCCTCCTGAACGAGCGGGGGACTTTGAGGCACGCACATAATGAGTAGGACAATTTTGTGACACGTTTGCAGGGCCTCCTGAACGAGCGGGGGCACTTTGAGGCACCCACAAAACGAGTAGGACAATTTTGGGACACGTTTGCAGGGCCTCCTGAACGAGCGGGGGCACTTTGAGGCACCCACAAAACGAGTAGGACAATTTTGGGACACGTTTGCAGGGCCTCCTGAACGAGCGGGGGCACTTTGAGGCACCCACAAAACGAGTAGGACAATTTTGGGACACGTTTGCAGGGCCTCCTGAATAAGCGGGGGCACTTTGAGGCACGTACAAAATGAGTAGGACAATTTTGGGACACGTTTGCAGGGCCTCCTGAACGAGCGGGGGCACTTTGAGGCACGTACAAAATGAGTAGGACAATTTTGGGACACGTTTGCAGGGCCTCCTGAACGAGCGGGGGCACTTTGAGGCACGTACCAAATGAGTAGGACAATTTTGGGACACATTTGCAGGGCCTCCTGAACGAGCGGGGGCACTTTGAGGCACCCACAAAACGAGTAGGACAATTTTGGGACACGTTTGCAGGGCCTCCTAAACGAGCGGGGGCACTTTGAGGCACCCACAAAACGAGTAGGACAATTTTGGGACACGTTTGCAGGGCCTCCTGAACGAGCGGGGGCACTTTGAGGCACCCACAAAACGAGTAGGACAATTTTGGGACACGTTTGCAGGGCCTCCTGAACGAGCGGGGGCACTTTGAGGCACCCACAAAACGAGTAGGACAATTTTGGGACACGTTTGCAGGGCCTCCTGAATAAGCGGGGGCACTTTGAGGCACGTACAAAATGAGTAGGACAATTTTGGGACACGTTTGCAGGGCCTCCTGAACGAGCGGGGGCACTTTGAGGCACGTACAAAATGAGTAGGACAATTTTGGGACACGTTTGCAGGGCCTCCTGAACGAGCGGGGGCACTTTGAGGCACGTACCAAATGAGTAGGACAATTTTGGGACACATTTGCAGGGCCTCCTGAACGAGCGGGGGCACTTTGAGGCACCCACAAAACGAGTAGGACAGTTGTGGGACACGTTTGCAGGGCCTCCTGAACGAGCGGGGGCACTTTGAGGCACGTACAAAATGAGTAGGACAATTTTGGGACACGTTTGCAGGGCCTCCTGAACGAGCGGCGGCACTTTGAGGCACGTACAAAATGAGTAGGACAATTTTGGGACACGTTTGCAAGGCCTCCTGTACGAGCGGGGGCACTTTGAGGCACGTACAAAACGAGTAGGACAATTTTGGGACACATTTGCAGGGCCTCCTGAACGAGCGGGGGCACTTTGAGGCACCCACAAAACGAGTAGGACAATTTTGGGACACGTTTGCAGGGCCTCCTGAACGAGCGGGGGCACTTTGAGGCACGTACCAAATGAGTAGGACAATTTTGGGACACATTTGCAGGGCCTCCTGAACGAGCGGGGGCACTTTGAGGCACCCACAAAACGAGTAGGACAGTTGTGGGACACGTTTGCAGGGCCTCCTGAACGAGCGGGGGCACTTTGAGGCACGTACAAAATGAGTAGGACAATTTTGGGACACGTTTGCAGGGCCTCCTGAACGAGCGGCGGCACTTTGAGGCACGTACAAAATGAGTAGGACAATTTTGGGACACGTTTGCAAGGCCTCCTGTACGAGCGGGGGCACTTTGAGGCACGTACAAAACGAGTAGGACAATTTTGGGACACATTTGCAGGGCCTCCTGAACGAGCGGGGGCACTTTGAGGCACCCACAAAACGAGTAGGACAATTTTGGGACACGTTTGCAGGGCCTCCTGAACGAGCGGGGGCACTTTGAGGCACGTACAAAATGAGTAGGACAATTTTGGGACACGTTTGCAGGGCCTCCTGAACGAGCGGGGGCACTTTGAGGCACGTACAAAATGAGTAGGACAATTTTGGGACACGTTTGCAGGGCCTCCTGTACGAGCGGGGGCACTTTGAGGCACGTACAAAACGAGTAGGACAATTTTGGGACACATGCACTTTGAGGCACGTACAAAATGAGTACCCAGGACAATTTTAGGACACGTTTGCAGGGGCTCCTGAACGGGGGGGGGGGGACGCTTAGATGCTGCACTGTACGCGCACAACCGTGGGTGGGGCAACAATAGAAGGCGGACTCGACGAGATGCTGATCATGGTGGACGTTAGAGCGTGACGTGAAGAAGGAGAAGAAGAAGAAGACGGAGAAGAATTCACCCCCGCCGTTGGGACAAGAAACGCGCCGCGATCCTTTCTGGGCCTGTAACTTTCGCTACACCTAACCGATTTTTACCAAATTTGGAATTTAATCTATCTAAGATAAAGTCCTTTAGTGTACCAAATTTCAACCAATTCCGTTTAGTACAGCCTGAGAAATAAATATCGTGACGATAGGAAAAGGCGCGCGCGGCCTGGATGGAACATATTATGGTCTGGCGCTGCCGCGCCAACCATGATACAATATACAATTCCAAAATACAAATATCAAGGTAATAAATTTTTTAAGCAGTATCAACAATATTCAGGTACTATATGTGTTTGTTCCATTACAGAGAAAATTTGTGTACTTGTATGTTGACTACGATCAAGGATGACCAACACACTAACAAAATCTATAATCAAGGAAGTAGAACACTAACCATACATATGTAGTGGGTCTCAGGCGTACACCTAGGAAAACAACCAAGGCTCTCTCTACGAGTCAAGCTCGGTTGACGACGTCAGTCAATGGCTTCCCGCACTTCTGCAAGTCGGGGAAATGCGTGCTCGTGATGCACGAGAAGAAGTTCAGCGACAACGTCTTCAGCCGTTTTTGTTTGGACGCCGATCGAGAAGATCACAAGTGGATCAAGTGCCATCCTACAGGCTGCTATTTTGACTGCCATGACGGATCCAAGACCAAAGTTCACTGCTGCTGCGGAGGCGCCATAACAGAGAATGGACTGCTTTGCAACAGTGAAGAGAAGCTCGGGGAGACTCTCGAACACAATATATGCAGAGAAAGGGGCACCACTACCTATCCCCCACCACCGACAACTAGGCCCATGCCGCCCCCACCCATGACATACTGCATTAACTGGGCCGGCGAGAAGGAGCCGTGCACCAGTATTGGCAAATGGGATAGAAAGATGTGCCAGTATAGTATGAACATCACTAAGCAAGGGACTAGAATCATTGATAAGGTTTGCGTCGACGAAATCTTCAGCACCGACGAGTCTCATAAGGAAGAAAAAAAAGAATTGTTCCAACAAACAATATACATCGTTAATTACCGGCGCAAGCCCGACAAGAACCCCAACAAGAACGGCTGGAAGGCGGACATCTGGAAAGAGGTCATCTCAAGATTCAAGGCGTCAGCGAAGGAACACGAGGAGATTAACAGCTACTGCTACGACGACGACATGGACAAGAAGATTAAGGGACTTTCGAAGCCTGTAGACGGCTTTCCACACGCCTGTCGCTACGCCTGCCTTCTCGAACTAACCAAGAACAAGAACGGCACTATAATGCGTCGACGGGGATGCCTGCCTTACAGCGAAGGTTATGGAGATCTGCTGCGTCGCTGCGAAGACCGCGGAAGCGGGGCGGAGATCCATTGCACACCAGCCGAAGGAGAAGAGAATCCAACCAAAGTCAGCTGTTGCTGTTCGGGCGTCACTCTTGTCAAGGGCAGCGGGGTGCTCTGCAACAACGCTACTCTCGAAGCGAAAGCCAGTGCTATATTGAGGATCACCACAGCAACAACGACGACGACGACAACGACGACGCCGATCCCCAGCACGTGCCAAAGCTGGATCGGAGACGAAGTGACGTGCAGCCATAACGAAGTGTGCCAATACAGTATTCGCGTCTCTCCCTTCGGGAAGACTGAAATTCTTAACAGCGACAAGATTTGCGTCGAAGAAGGCAACGGCGCGGAAGACAGCGTTTCCACAGATGAAGACGGATATCCAGATTACACGATTCACTACCGGTGCAATCCCCATAGTGAAAGTGCTAGGGATAGCATTGTGTGCCGCGACGAAGACCGCTGGAGAGAGATCAGCAGAAAATTCAAGGAAATGTCGGAGAAAAATAAGAGGGATACTTGGCAGTATTGTTACGACTACGACGAAGACAAGGACGTTAAGGGGCTTTCCACGTTCGGATTTGTCGGAAGTCTCCCCCACCATTGTGTCTCCTGGAGAGCATGCGTTGTCGAACTGAGCGGCGAGGAAACGCCTCGACGACGATGCATGAGTTATAGCGAACAAAAGACTTTAGGTCTGCACAGAAAGTGCCATTCTCTGGACTGCGTCTCGCTAGACGATTCAACCAAAGTCATCTGCTGCTGCAATGGCGAGACCGAATATGGGCAAGGTCCACTATGCAACGACTGGAGACTCGAAGCCACTGCAAGGGCGTTTATGAATGATTCAAAAGCAAAGCCAACGACGCCGACGACCAGCGTGGCCACAACAACGCAAAAGCCACACGCGTGCTACGACTTTGCGTCGCACAAACACAAACTGCTCAGATGTTCCCCATTATTAGACTACTTCTGCTCTTATAGCATGATTGTCCCCAGAGAATTGAAACCTAAACTCTTCGGTGTTCAATGCTGGGGAAAGAAAGGCCACAGAGTGTCGAGAAAGAAAGGCGAGGAGGGCAGTTACTACATATACTATCACTGCGTGCCTGAAAATTGCCGCGGTGCTAGCGAAATCAACAAAGGGCTCGTCAGAGAATTCCGCGAGACAGCAAAGAAAGAAACGAGTGCGTATTGTTACGACGACGACTACGACAAGAACAACAAGGCAGTTCTACGCGGTCCCCACTACTGCAAATCGGGATACTGTTTAGTGAAGCTGACTTACAATGAAGCCGAGCGTCAACCGTCGACTTCGAGACACTGTTGGGCCAACGAAGACACGGACGATTGGAAGATTGACTGTGCAAAGAAGCCACCCTTCAGTCAACAAGTCGGCGCATCGTGTAACATGGTGGGCAAATCAGAGAACGCTAACAAAGCCTATTGCTGTTGCAAGTCCCCAGTGCTTTGCAACGACGAGGAATTGGAGAAGAAGGTAGTGAACTTCTTTTACGACGCCAAGGGCATAACCACATCCACGACAACGACGACCACGACCACTACTACCACAAAAGTGCAACGACCACCACAACAACTGTTACTACTACCACCGTGACAACGACCACAGTCACTACCACAACAACCACAACGACGACCACCACGACGACGACCACGACGCCGACCACGACGACGCGCGATCCACGCTACGGCTACAACGCCGGCTGCGGCTGCCAAATCGAAGGGGGCGCCGGCTATTGCGGTTGGCTTCCAAATGGAGAGCCCGAATGCTGCTGCCGCGGGGAGAACTGCAACCGAGAAGAAGCCTTGAACACTGCTGTGGCGACGTTCAAGAAACCACTGCAATGCGCCACATTCGACGAGGAGACTGTTTCGCAAAGTTGATGCCACTCAAAATTTGCATATCGAGCGCAGCTTCTCAAATGAAGGAGGGGAGGAGTGCCGAGCGAAACTTTGCCCCGTCTAGTAATCTTCCATACTAACACCAGCCCTCCAAATTACCTGTCGAACACAAAAGACCATTCGAAATCGGTTGTGTCTAGCCAGGGCCAGGCAGCGTCAAAGTTTCGCTGCAACTATTTCAGTAAAGTAATCTCAACGATTGAACCGAAAGCAAAGCACGCAACATTTTGAAGTTGCGCTACCCCTTGGTCATGGCGCAAGGTGCGTATTTTGATATTTGGGCCGGGTTCAGGTATGGCTCCCCTCCCCATAATCCGGTACCGGAGTTTTCCGCTTTAGCGCTCCCTCCCATCGCCGCCACTAAGCCCATGAAATTGGGAGAAGGAGGGGGCGCTTTTAAGCGAAAGAATCGGGTGGTACCTTACCTTCACCAAGTAATGCCTCATAAATTTACAACTACCGTATCTAGTCTTTATGTAGTACTAACGCAAATTCATAACTACCGTATACAGTGAGCGGTTGCGTCTGTGGTAAAACATGCATTGACAGTTTGCACTGATTCCGCGCAAAGCTCCTCATTGGACTTCAAAGTTTGAACTGTCGATGATTATTGTAGCATAAACAATTCGAAATTTGGGTTACGGTAACCGATGACAGTTCAAACGCAAATGTGTGGCGCACAGCTGCCGATCAGCGGAAAGGCTACGGTGTCTGTCGACCAATCAGTGACTCGCTTGAAACAAACATAGCGCTTCACGATTTCCACGCGAAACAGTCGGCGTCCAGACGACGCGCGCCGGTCTGGAGGACGCCAAGCTTCGGGCCGCCTACTCGAAGAAGAGCTGCACGTCGAACAACGGCTGCCACGTGAAGTTCACCTTTGACGAAGGGGAGCGGAAGCACCGATTGGAAGGCGGCTGCGGCTGCGACCGCTGGAACTTCGAGAGGCCACAATGCGAGGAACTGGACGACTTCGCCGACTTACCCTACTACTGCTGCTGCTTCGATGAGAAAGACTGCAATGCGAAGTATTTGAAGTGACTCGAATACTACATAGATGACTTAGTCAAGCTGGCAACAAGTGTTTATGTATGCAGTCGGCGCGTTGACGTTTTGAAGGGTGGTGTTAATGGGTGAAAGGTGGATTTTGCGGGATTTCGATGCTTTGGACTTGACGGTAAACGGGGCCATGAAGGCGGCATCATACATCATCGTATACGCAGAACCACAGGTACCTGGGTAGACAATTAGCAATAGCACAAGAGGCATTCACTTGGGAATTTTGGATTGCACTACCGTCAATCACAATGAGAAGAGGTATCGATCGATTCGTCATGGCCTTTATCACACTCTCAAATTGCCATCTGAATCCAACTAATCACCAGAAGCGCTCGAACACCTTCTCCGTGGGGTACTTCATGTGTTGCGCAACGGCGATGGCTGCCAACAGCACGAAGTTACCCACTGTGATGGCCAGAAACAGGTAGAGCTCGAGATGCGTCATGCAAACGGGTTTGAGCATCCTCTTGCTGGGAAGCGACTCGGCCGAAGAAGAAGCCTCGTTTCCCTCGCCGATTCGGCCGGTTTCTACCGCGACTCCGAGTGCGGGTTCTGGCGCTTTCGGCGCAGGTTCAGGCTTCGATTGGTGCTGCTGATTGTTGAGGAAATCTTCCATGATCCATCGTGACTGGCTGACATCGTTGTCGACCGGTGCAGTTTCGGAGGGAATCGGATTCGTCTCGGTTTCGACCGGAGAAGCGATGGTCGTCGTGGTTCGTGTAGAAGTTGTGGTTGCAAAGGCCTGCTTGGCAGTTGTAGTTGCTTTCTGTTCTGTAGTCGTTTCAGTCGTGGTCGTCGCTGCCGTGGTGGTGGTCGTCGTCGTCGTTGTAGCTTCGGTTGTGGTCGTTCTGACAGCAAAAGGCACCGCTGTCACTACCAACGAGTGTTCTCGCGCTCTGAGCGGTCTGCGCCTGAAACGCAACGTATTGCTGAAAGACGAGTTCACAGCTCAACTTCACAAATCGACGAAACGAAACCTTGTCGGTCGCGGCGTGGCCAAATCGGCCGGGTCGATAATCGATATCCTATTACTGGAGATGCTGAAGCTGGTACTGGATCCCGGTCGATTCAAGGCTCCTTTTGCTACGACGATTCGAGGACCGCGCTCGCTCCGATTCGACTTGAGTACCACAGATCGCTTGGTTCGGTTGCCGCCGCTGCACTTTGGAGGCTGAGTCAAGTTCAAGCCTTGTTGCTCACACTATACAGCAAAATGTGTTCTGTAACTCCACTGCTTACGATATCTTCTTCGCACGGCTGAGGCGGCTCAGTCAGGAGACAGACGTCCACTTGACATTGGAAATAGAGCAGAGTACGGTCCGCGTCCGGGAACTTGAAGGCGCTCGCTTCCACGCTGGCGGACATCCCACTGGGCGAGTAGCTCAACTCGTCCATGAGCAGAGGGTCGACGGCGCATCTACAGTACAATTGGCAGCATATAGAGTGCGCAACTTCGACTTACAATTGTAGTAGAAACAACAACAGAGTTCCGACCCCCTCTCGTCGATGACGGGCTGCGAATCGCCCCTGGGGTCCTCCACAAAGCAGCTGTGCGCCCTCATCTTGAACTCGGCCGTCATGTCCACGGAATCTGCCGCGTTTGCATGTGGAATCAGTTGGCTACCGTAGTCCACTCGCACATACCTGGGGCCATGCACTGCCATCGGTGGAAGACGGTTTCGCCAACGAAGGACAGGCGCACTATGGGCCCATCGACTGACCCCCTGTGGACGCTGTAGCTGCAGATGGGCATGGGATACGGCGAAGATTCGTCTTCAGGTCGGTTTGGCAGCGCCGATTGGCCGTAACGTGGCTCGGGTGCAGCAACGACTGAAAAATCGGCTCGACACTAGAGACGACGACGACGGCCCGCGGCGCCAGATTGAGTCAGAATCCAGGGGTGAGGCCACTTCTCCTGGCCAAAGGTGGCAAAGGGCCCTTCAAACGGCCGCCGAGCTTCGTATGCAAAACCCCAAGCGCCCACGAGCGTTGTGTGGTTTGAGGCGGCGATTTTATGAACTTACATCCGCGCGGCAGATGTTTACGCACCGGCCTCCAATGCGTGCGTGAGGAAGCGACTCGAGAGTGCCAGCGAGGAATTGTCGCGGTTCCAACCTATGCCGATGAACCGAACTCGCTGGTTTTGTTATGGAAACTAACGACTGATACTGCAATAGTGATGACAACTTGTAGGGTTATTTGTTGTGTACCGATTGCCAAAAGACGGGCTCTAACCTAGACATATGTCTCTACAATTCGAGTCTTGTGGCGTTCCAACAAAAGTGCGTCGACTGAAAACGGTATCAAAGAATTCTATGTACCTTACGCAACTGCAGATGCGCTGCCAACGAGAACAGACAAGTGATACGTGACACTCCTTGAGTGTCAGATAGGCACTCCGCGTGATTGTTTTAGCAGACGGGGGCAGAGAAACGCGTCGGAGCAGGCTGTACTGACGACGATGAGCGCAGGCTGTACTGACCTCTGACTGTCTATAGCCACTCACAATGTAGAATGCCAGCGGCGCCCCAATTGTACAGGCGCGCCTTATCTACGCTACACAGCGGGGGCTCCCCCGCTGGGGTGGACGGCGTCGGTGGCTCTAGGGCTACTACGATGCTCCTATAACTCGGTTCAATCGCGCGTGCGTAGACGCCTTTCTCAGCGCGTCTTATATGGACGGCGTACTGTGTTGGCGCAGCAAAATCTGCTGCGTCAGAAAGCCCAGACACAACTGTCAACGCAATTTTGAAATTTCGACCCCGGACCCAATTTTTGGCCAGCCGGGTGCCGAAAGCAGGGTAAAGGCGTTCAAAATCGCAAAACATACACCGGATTCGTGTTCAGCGTCGTCGGAAACCCCCGAAACAAGTGAAAACACAAATTCGAAAATTTGACCCCGGGATTCAAAAATTCGGCGCGGCCGGGGTGCAGTACCTCAAAATGGTCAAGACAGTTCGTCTAGACCAACTTTTGACGCTGAACACGTTGCAATGGTCAATTGGCCGCCAAAAGCACGCTTTCTGGCCAGAAAATCCATTCAAAGTCGAAAATCCGAATTTTCCGCTCGGGACCCAGGACTTTTGTGACCGCGTATCTTCCGAACGGCGAGACCGATCTCGGCGGTTTTGGTCTCGAATGAAAGGTAATATAAGTGTCCAGGTCAAAAATTGAATTGGTGAGGATCCAACGTCGCAATCTCGAGCTACGATTTTTTTAACGTCGAAAACAAATTAAAAATTTTGAATTTTCTTCCGTACTCCCGCGTCGGACCACGTAGGGAGCCCGTTCCGGTTTTGCTCTGAAGAGCATCGAAGGGCCTACAACATATCCAAAAATCACCAAAATCGACCCACTATTTGCGCAAGTTATGGCGTGCTTTTTTTTTTCGCCGCGCCTCAGCGCGGCGAGGTGTATATATGTTACGTCCACTTTCCGCATTCGTCCAGAAGCCGCATAATGCGGCTTCTGGACGCGTCGGCGTCCAGTTTCCGCATAATGCCGTTTCTGGACGACACGGCGTCCAGAATGCGCATTGGAAAGGAGAGGCATGCATCACCGCACCATGCGTAATCTGGACGTCCAGAATCAGCATATCATTGCCATCATGACGGAGGCGCACAGCAGGCCTGAGCAGGGGGTGAAGTAGATGGAGGAGTGTTCACCCCACTTACAGTTTGCACTAAAACTCGGCCGGCGTCGCGCCTGGCGGGTCGAAAACTGAGGCTTAGCGCGACCACCAACTTCAGGGCGCGCTCCGCGCGCCCTGAAGTCGGTCACCGGTCGCGTTAAGCCTAAGCTTCGACCCGCCAGACTGCGACGCCGACTGACTCTTGTGAACTGTGGGCGCAGGCGAGCCGAAGCATAGCCTTATTTCAAAGGAAAAGCAGACTTTCAAAGACAACAACATTGTAATCAATCAAGGAATGCGTATTCTTGACGTCCAAGTTACGCATATAGAGCCAGGCCAGGAGCATGCTTCTCTTCTCCAAAGCGGATTCTGGACGGCGCCGCGTCCACAATCCGCATTATGCGGAAACTGGACGCGTCGCCGTCCAGAAGCCGCATATGCGGATTCTGGACGAATGCGGATTCTGGACGTCACATATATACGGATGACAATGTCTGTCTGTCTGTCTGTCTGTCTGTCTGTCCGTTCGTCGCACTGAAGTAAAATATGTGGCATATGTGGTCAAAGTAGAGTCAAGGTCGCTGAGTACGGATCCGATGTCCGTTTCTGTTGCTAATTTCGCATTTTCGAGATATTCACAATTAAAATTTAAAAATGTCGAAAATCGACTTTTTCACGTGATGAGCTAGCCGCGAAATTTCTTCAGAAATGGAAAGAGCACGGACCGCTGATAATTGCAACTGAAAGAAATTTTTTGTAAATGTGGAATTTGATAGAAATATGAGAATTGTTTGTCGATATTTCATAATTTCAATAAAAATAGAACGTTATATATTGACGAATGTGA
>JASAMZ010013870.1:0-16095 GCA_030248115.1 Linhomoeus sp. GSCO2_2 | reverse complement strand
CGTCGCCGGTAGCAGGCGGTTGCTGCTGTTGGTCCAGGTCCATGGACTCGTGGGCCGACGCGGCTTGACTGACGACAGACTGAATAGAATCGTCAATTCGGCGGTCGGCTTCGACGCCGGTCGCTTCCGCTTCCTCCATGGTGTCCTCTTCCTTGGCTTCCTGCTCGATTGCGGCTTGCCCCTGTGGAGGTGGAGGATCTTGAGGAGCGGGCGCCGGTGGAGCTTGAGGAAGCTGTGTCGGCTGAATCTGAACTGGAGCTGCAATTTGCAGTCGCTTTGGGATCACGATTGGCTTTTTGAATTGTTCAAAATTGACGGTCGTGTCCGGGCTGGACAGATCTTGTAGAGATTTCCAGTACCCAGACTTGAGAAAGGTTGGCGTACTGGTGGCCGCTTGCTCGGTGTACTCTTGTTCCATTTCCGAGCGCGGAAGCGCTGCGGCCTTGGCGTAGACCTCTGGTTCTGGCGTGATGAGCGACTCGGGTGGTTCTTCCGGGTCGTCGTCGCCGAAGTTCCAGTGTGGAGTGATCGGCTTAGGAGAGACCGGCTCTCTAGGCGGCGTCGCCGTCGTGGCTGAAATAGACTGTTTAGCCGTGTTTTCCGAAGAAGCGGGCGGAGTATCCGCCGCTGGGACGGCCGTCGTCGTGGAGCTGGCGGCGGCGGTGCTCACCGCCTCACTGGAAGTTCCCGGCGCCGCCGTTCGTCTCGAACGCGGTCGCTTTGGCGATTCACTGCCTGAAACCGATTCGTTATCGCCACTGTCCGTACCGTGGAGCTTCGCAAGCTCCCTCTTGGCACTGCGCGTCTGGCGCAGTTGCTCGGCTTCTTCTCGCTGGCGCTCCTGGAGACGGACTCGCTTGTCGTCGGCGCTCAGCTTCTTCTTGTCCTCTTTGGCCTGTTTGGCCGATTCGGCCTTCTTCTGGTCCGACTTGGACTGTTGGGACTGTTGCTGCCCCGGCGGCTGCGGGGGCTTCTTCTTTTTAGGCGGCATTGTGGGCTGCCGCGAAAGAATTCGCTGCAAGAAAGCTCGAATTTTTAGAACTTTTCACTCTACTGAGAGTTCGAAGAGTTCCGAAGGCTCTCGAAAAGTCGTTCCGAAGAATGACGAAACTCGTTGTAGACGCTGGTTATATGGCGTCGCTTGTTATCGCGATGCACGCTTAGTCATCTCGCGATTATCGATTTTGTGTTGAATTTGAATTGGCGCCGAAATTTCGGGCCGCTTATACACTTTATTGTTGGTGATTGGTCCATTTGAATTGAATTGACCAATCGGACGTTTGAAGTTTCTTGTCACCGTAATCTTTTACCCAGTTTTGGATACGGTAGCCTTGTCTTTTGAAAGACTGACTAATTGGTTCTCTTTGGCGATGCACCTTGCATGCTCGCAAGTGCGGTATACGCCAAACTCAACTTTTCCAGATGAACTTTCTCAAATTGGTCTGGACGATCGACGTACTGCAATGTCGCTGTATTTCCCCGCAACTGCACGATACGCATCGGACCAACATACGGATTGAGCAATTTGTAGAGTTTTCCCCGGCGGTGGCGCTGGCTGTAGAAGAAGACGATGTCGCCCTCCTTGTAGATGTCCGGCACCGCGCGCTTGTCGTAAGCGGCTTTCCGTCGAGTTAGCTCTTTCTCGGAGGCGTATCCTGTTTGAGTGTACACTTCAGCATGAGTCTGACGAAGCAGATCCAAGTACTGATCAGTGGTATATTTCGTGAGATTCAACTCAGAAGCTGTTCCCAGTGGAGACTGCGAAGGGTGATCAGGATACCTCCCGAAGGTCATCAGGAAAGGTGGGACTCCTGTCGTCGTGTGCGGTCTTGAGTTGTAGGCATAGATGACTGTTGGGAGCATTTGGTCCCAACACTCTGGTTTTGTGCGCGAAACGAGCGCAAGCATGTTGTCAAGTTCCCGGTGAAAGGACTCGATTGCGCCGTTGCACTTGGGGTTGTAAGCCGTCGTGAATAGACGGTTGATCCCGTAGATCTTGCACATTTCCTGGAAAATCAACGAAGTTAGATTTGCACCCAGGTCTGACAGGATTAGCCTTGGCGGTCCATAGATGCAAAAGACGTGATCGATCAGCGCCTTTGCCAGCGTGGACGCCTTCTCGTCTGGAACCGCTGTGCCGGCCACGAGCTTGGTGAAGATGTCGTAGGCTAAAATCGTATGTTTGTTCCCACTGACAGACGGTCCAACATGATGGACGTCAATTGCGATGGTGTGCATTGGCCGATTCTCAGACTTGACGTGCATCAAGGGCACGTAGTGCCGCTTGTGCTGTCCCCGGCGATGTGCACATGGTAGACAGGTCTCGCAATAGTCGAAGACGTCCTTCCGCATCCGTGGCCAGAAGAACTTGGCTTCCAGTCGTTGCCACGTCTTTCTTGGACCGGCGTGTGCTGATGTAGGCGCAGCGTGCGCTTCCCACATGAGTACCTTGCGCTCGGAAGCAGGTACTACCACACGCGGCTCGGCGTAGAGGCCGTCGTCTCGCCACAGCATTCTTTCCCAGACGACGTAGAAACGTGCCTCGCAGATGAATTTCTCGAGGTCGGGTCCCTTGAGGTCGATGGTGTCTGACTCGAAGTAATCGATCAGTCTCCTGCAAAACGGATCAGCGTACTGTAGTTCTCTCACTGCAGCAGCATCACTGCCATCTTTCAGGGAAAGAATTGGCACTATCTCGTTCTGCTCGACCGCTTGAAGGGTGTGGACATCAGAGGTGCCCTGGTCGGTGTCGACAGCAGTGCTCTCTGCTATCATTTTGTCCCAGGCTGACAGGGGTCGGCGTGACAGGCCGTCAGCCATCTTGTTTACCCCGCCTTGCCGGTAGATGATGACTGGGTTGAGTTCTTGAATTGTCAGTGCCCATCTGGCTAGCTTGCCTGAAAGAGATCTGCTTGAAAGCAGAGCTGTTAGGGCGACACAGTCCGTAATCACATATACTGGCAGACGGTAGCAGTAGGAAGCAAATTCTTTGCAGGCAAATACTACTGCTAGGCATTCTTGTTCTGAGGCGGCGTAGTTCCGCTCAGCTCGGTTGAAAGCTTTGCTAACGAATGCTATCGGTTTGAAATCGCCGAGTCTGATGACTGGCTTTTCCAGGCTTGCTAACGTCTGAGCGTCAGCGTAACCGTTATCTTCACCGTACTTCTGGAGTAGCTGTGCCCCGACGCCGTCGACGCTGGCGTCTGTCTCGATGTAGAAAGGCTTGGCGAAGTTCGGGTGCGCTAGCACCGGTGCCTCGGTCAGTCGTTTCTTGAGTTCTTGGAAGGCCGATTGGCACTCGTCCGACCAGACGTAGGGCGCGTCTTTCTCTTGGAGTCGCGTCATTGGTTTGCTTAAAACACTAAACCGTTCGATGAACTTTCTGAAGTACCCAGCCATTCCTAGCCACTGTCGAAGCTCCTTGATGTTGCGCGGCGGTGGGTAGTCCGTGATGGCCGAGACTTTGTCTGGATCGGTGCGGATGCCGTTCTTGTCGACCAGGAGGCCCAAGAACTTGACGCACTTGCACAGGAACTCGCACTTCTTCGGCTTGAGTCGTAGTTGGACTTCCCGAAGCTTGGCAAAGATCTTTTGGAGTAGCTTGAGGTGAGTATCTAAATCCTCACTCACAACGACTATGTCATCAAGGAAGATGAATATGCGTTGGTCGTCGATGCCGCCCAACGTCTTCTGCATGTAGTTCATGAACCAGACCGGAGCGTTGGTCATGCCGAACGGCAGACGGGTCCACTCCGGGTGCCGGGTCCCGCAGGCGGTTGCCGGCATTCGCTGCGCTTCCTTGGATAACTTGATTTGATTGTAGCCTGAAGCTAGATCGATTAGTGAGAACCATTTCGGTTTCAGTGCACTAATGTTCTGGAAGATGTCGTCGATGCGTGGCAAGGTGCCAGCGTTGACAACTGTCTTGGCATTGAGAAGTCGAAAGTCGGAGCAAATGCGAAGTTCACCGGATTTCTTGCGCACGGCCACAATTGGCGAAGCGTACTCGCTGCCGTCGGAGTGGACGAGGATGCCGGCGTCGATCGCCTCTTGTAGTTGCTCGTAGACCTCCTGCCGCTTGTTGTAGGGCAGTCGACGTGGTTGTGGCCTTCGAAGCGCCGACAGGAGGCGCTGCGTCTGCGCCAGTTGCGTCGCGCGCAGGGCGGATCGGCCGCCGGAAGGGAAGCGACGATGGAGGAGTCGGGAGAGCGCTCGGCCTTCCCAACGCCCATTCGCATGGCCGTATGTGACTCGTCACAAATTCGCAAGACATTTGTAATGTATAGTACACACTGCAGTACCTACATAGTCGATATTGGCGTATTGCACCCTGACTAGGCCCAATGGCAAGTCTCTATGTGGTACTATAGTGATGTGTTTTCTTACAGGGTGTGGAGGATGTGGACGCCGACTGGGACGCCGAGGATCCCACCGTTCGCGGCAGTCCCCTTCTGCCCTCGAGCAGAGCCGCCGCCGACAGTGGAGGAGACGCCAGAGAAAGGGTAGGCAGGGTAGTTTTGAATAGACTGGCGTGCGAACCTTCGGGGCACGCTCAAAAACTAAGCTCTAGTGTTTGTCTTTTGCAGGCGGAAAGTACGTGCAGGACCTGCCGGACGCCTCGATTTTCAAGGAGAAGGTGGCGCCCAAGCTGAACGAGAAGGTCGACAAACTGGTGCGCGACACGCTTATTGGCCACCTGAACGACGCCGAAGACAGAGCCAATAAGGCGCTGATGAAAAACGAGGAGAAACTGCGCGAAACCGAGTGAGAGTTATGGATCTCGATCTGGGAACCTAGAGTGACTAAGAGTTTACTGTTACAACATGTCTTCAAAACCACTTCCACAGCATGTCATACTCCACTTCCACTCCACCCCCCCCCCCCCCCCCCCAAGGTGCATAACGAGATGGGCACTTCAATGTTGTCGGTGAAAGGGGCGTTATTTGCAGAAGTACGTAAACTCTTAGTCATTCTTGCTCATTCGTTTATCGTAGAAGTTGTGTTGTGTTGCGGCGGGTAAGTCAATTAGAACTGTTTGAGATTACTGTCGCTGTGTCCAACATTGTTGTTGATTTTGTCGTGGAACGGGAGTTGCGAAGAAGTCGTGATCATATCTCTGCTCAATATTCGGCGCATTGTCCGTACAACCGTGCTAGAACACTTCAACGACAAACTTGACACACACGTGGCACTGGCAAGTACCGTAACAGCGGCAAGTAACAGAACCGTACAATATGTAGCCATTGCAAATCGAAGTTTGCTGCCGCCAGCTACGGCGTGGTGCGTAGAACGCAGTGCTCAAACGCGGAATACTGGCTTTTGAAACCACGGTAATGTACTGGGCATTGCGACTTGGCTCTAGCCATATAAAAGTTAGAGTATTTCATGTAAAATGCCCAAGGGGCAGAAAGGGAGAATATGTTCCAAGCGTGTTAGTGTAAAGGATGTAAAAGTGAGAGGATACAAGGTTATAGGTTGTTCCAACAACTGCGGCGCTAGCGCCGCAGTTGTTCACAGTGAAAGCTTATCGTATCCATCATTCACTATTCATGAAGCGTTTATTGAAATTGAAAGAATGCATTTGCAATTAGAATTAGCCCTGACGACTGCGCGCAGGTCACAACGACACGCCGACAACATATTTGGCACTTCCCAAGGCGTGTCGTTGTGACCTGCGCGCAGTCGTCAGGGCTAATTCTAATTGCGAATGCATTCTTTCAATTTCAATAAACGCTTCATGAATAGTGAATGATGGATACGATAAGCTTTCACTGTGAACAACCTATAACCTTGTATCCTCTCACTTTTACATCCTTTACACTAACACACTTGGATCATATTCTCCCTTTCTGCCCCTTGGGCATTTTACATGAAATTGTACTGTATATGAATACTCTACTATGACTACCGTAGCAAACACCTTTAGCAACAACAACCGGTGCTTTTAAACAAGAAGACCTGCCTGCGAGTACCTAAAGCAGAATGCGCGAACATAAATTCTTGTTCGGTAGACGCGTGAGAATATCACTGTTTGGATGTAGGCGATTGGCTTCTCTTCGGCCGGACGAACGAAGCGGCGCGCTAATTGCAGACGACATATTGGAGGACACTCGAGTGCACTGTGTGCAATTGAATGGATTTGTATTAGATGTGCGGCTGTATATGTAGTTGACGTCCTTGCCGATTTGCGGTGCCTATTCGCAATTATGTAAGCTCTCGCGCCGTCTGTGGCTTGCGGTGAAATCCCATCAGGTCTCAGACAGAGAGAAGCGTCTGGTACCCTCTTGTACTTGGACACTTCAAGGCTAGTTCTTCCCGACGTGGGGCTAACGGGGCTAACAACGCATATTGTACGCACATACTGTAAATACTCCGATAGTCCCACGGTGCTTATTAGACGACGACGACGACGACGCCGACGACGACGACGACGACGACGACGACGACGACGGCGACGACGACGACGACGACGACGGGTGAGACTGCAAGACCGAGTCTTTCTTACTTGCATACCCCCTAAGCCTGCGTCTGCGGTCATGACACGAGATTCTGCGATCGAATGTTGCTATTTCTGCATAGTGAGTGACCTAGCTAATACCTAGTTGGGGTTGTCAAATCTGCCAAAGTTCGAATGGCTGTAATTTGGCACAGCTAATAGCTCCGATCCCTGAGCTATTGAAGAACTGCTCAATTCAAAATCTTTGTCCCAAGACTTCTCGCGCGTGGTTTGTTCGATTGGAGGAGGGTGAGAGGGGGGGGGGGGGGTGATCGTGTTTGATTCATGATGGTAAACAAGCGGTCTCTATGGCAAACAGAAGGCACCTGGATATCGGTTGCAGTCGACTTTCTATTGGGAAATTCAAAGGCTACGTACAAGTCATCAACTGAGTCTGTCAGCTTTCTCCATTTGGGTCACAGTGTTTCGATGCAGGGGCTCGTGTACGTTCCATTGCCATAAAGTTCATGCTGAAGACGGTGTCCTTGTCTGTGTTACGCACGACTTTAGCGTCTTTGCGATTAATGTTGCGCCAAGCGATGCAGTTTGCAGCGATTCCTCCGCAACGAGATCCACTGGCGAACATGATTGTGCTTTCGCATCGCTCGTGATTTCACTTGGCTGCGTGTTACATGCGTGGCGCTTCATGACAAAACGTGATTTTCATGCTGACACCACAGTATGTCATATACCGTAAAATGTTTAGAGCGATACTGTACTTTTGCAGCTTACTTCTCTTGTCGAAGACAGACAGTCAGACTTGTCACTATAACATGGTATCCGTTTCTCCTTTGGAACTTCCTTGCATCGACGTGTTGTCTAATTTGTGTAAAAGTTGGTGCGACAGCGTTCCTACAATATTTCGGACAACTTGGTATGAACAACAACTAATGCGCTAATAATTCCGCATACATAAGAAACTTGCCATTAATCATACGATGTCCGTTGGTACGCGAGATTACGACGGCGTGTCAGTTTGCGAGATAGTTGGTTCGGTTATCGATCGTATGGAGCTATTTGGCGGAAATTTTGGAGAAATTGGCGGCATTTGAAGGAAATTATTGAATTTTTTATTTTTCGCGGCGATTTTTGAAGATTTTTGGCAGCACATTTTTTAAGAAGACAAATTTTTGGAAAAGGATTTTTTTCTGAGAGTGGGTTTGGTTTACTTCTGTCGTTTGTGTGGCGCCGTAGTGCGTATCTTTGAACTTCCGTTCTGCGGAGAATCTTTTGTCGCCAAGCCATCTATCTTCTCTTCCACTTGCAGTGTCGCAGGGCGGCGACGAGGGCGGTGGAAGAAGGCGGGGCAGAGTCGACGAGGAGGAGAGCGCCGACTCGCCCTGGCCCAAGAGCAGACGACAGGAGGAAGAAGAAGAGGAGGAGCGCAGACGACGAGAGCAGCAGCAGCAGCAGCAGAGTAGTCAGGAGCAGGTGTGCGACGACGACGACTACTGTAGTGTTGTAGACATGACTCTTGTGGTGTTTTTCTCGGGTGAATCGGCTTCCCAAGTCCCAGGGGGGGGGGGGGGGGGGGAGCTGACCCCCTGTGCCCCCTCCCCCTCCTTCACCCTCCTGCCCCCTCATCAATTTACCCTCCTGCACCAGCCCCCCCCCCAACCCCCACAATAGCACCAATGCACCGATTCGGGTTACTTCTTTGCTTCTTCACAGGAGGAGGAGACGGCGGCCGGCCACAGCGGCAGTGGCGACGGCGACGCCGACGGAGAGCAGCCACCGAAGCAGGACGCGACGACGCCGGCGACTCTGCAGCAGTCGGCCAGAGCTGAGGTTGGCTAAGGCTTGCTTCTTTTGATTTGACTGAATTGTATGGCTAGCTACATAATGCAGCCGATACTTGCGCGTTAAATCGTCCTGTTGCGTGAGTGAGCGAAGAGGTCATCCATAGCGCCTATTGTAGCCTGAAAATGGTTGCTCATCTTGCTAGTCTTGCGTCCGGCGGTGCTGGGATGGGAGAGTCTCGTGGGTAGGGCAGTAGTGCGCAGAGCTGTCTGTCTACTGTCTACTCCCTTCTTTCAGGGAGGCGGCCAGGCCCCTCAGCAGCAGCAGCAGTCTCAGTCTTCCCAGAGGGCGCGCAGCTACGACAGGCGCCTGCAGAGGAGCCACCTGGGACCCGGAGGGCAGCCCCTCTCGCCCAGCAGCGTCACTACGCCGCCGCCTCAGAGGCCGATTCTGGGCCGCGGACAGCCCCAGCAGCAGACGACGACGATGGCGCAGGACGCGGTTGGTTCAGAGAGCTTCTCGTTGACTGGTTGGCGACTGTTCCAAGGTCTCGAACGCTGTTGATAGCTCTATTATCTAAGATTGCCTGTCTACCTCCAAGTGCTCGCTCAACGTAGTAGGAAGTACCAAGTAGCCGCGCCACGCCAATCCCCTCATGATTGATCCCACGCGCCAGTACCATCATCGGCCTAGGTTTCAATGGAGTAATAGACCTAGCTTTGCTTCTAGGCACTCACACCAGCCGCTAGTATGGTAGCAGTTCCCTCGACGTGTGGTAATTTGGTAGTCGTACTTTGTGCACATACGGTTTTGGTTGAGCTGAGCTACTAGTGACCTACACCTTCTAGTTGGCGCTGACTAACCCGGAGTCAACCTAAAATTGACGTAAAACGGTAAAACTCATTGCGACCCATGACACCTTTGGGACTCCGCTCATTCTGTCTACTCCAAATTCCTTCAACGATGCGCTTGCGACGACGTCGAATGGTCCATAAGGTTCCGTCAAGCCAAGGCTCAAGGAAGCGCAACTGAATTGCTGAACCTCTGAAGGCACCATTGGCGAAGCTCCGCGCCCTCCCGCGTTTCTCGAAAGGTGTCATGGGCCCTTTCTGGTGTCACTGTTTCCGATCAATCTTGCTCACGCAGTCTAAGAACGTGAGGTGTAGCCTTGAGGTGTAGCGTTTCTTTGTAGGTTCGTAAGTAACATCTAGTTGTCGAGTGGGCTAGGATAGAAGCGTGTCAAGCTGGCGCACAATTTATGCGACAAACGTAAGGTTACTTCTGGCGCTGACTAATCTGTCTTGCTTCATACATGTTGTTTATACCGTACCCCCTTCAGTTAACAGACCCAACTGACATCTCTCCCTCTCTCCTTTCAGGAGAAATGTGCCGTTGCCTGCTATGGACACTAAAAGGCGTCAGAACGTGGTCTATCTACTCACAACTAATTCCGGTTTTCAGGCAGTGTTGTAGACTAAATGGGTGGTCACATCAAACATTCGTCTCCCGTGGACTACTTCCAACGCTTCTGCCGGTCCATCGTCGGGCGGATATCCACTTTGACATCGACGTCAAGGCGTGCACGCTTTCGTTCGCTTGTGGCTTCTGCATGACGCCCCTCCCCCGATTCTCCGCATGATCCCCAGATTTGCATGCCTCTGCACTACTTGCATGATGACAACACTGATACTGAATCAACTTTGAAGGACGCGCTTCCCGCCGATCGATTGCTCTTTGCGCTTGGCTTCCACCACCCATCGATTCTCCGTACCTATGCATTCGATCGATTCGATCCGCCTGCTCTTTTGTTCTGTAGCGCTCCGACGGGCACTTCCAAATCGGCTTCCTTGCGCCTTGCAGGTGCGCCCACAGGCACAACAGCAGCAGTTCTACCAGCAGTTGGGCGGCCAGACGCCGCCTTCGCCGCGCCAGTCCTCGGCCGGCTTCCTCACCGGCGCCTGGCGCCAGCAGCCGGCGGTGATCGGCAGCGTCAGCAGTCTGGCGAGCAGCGAGGACAGCGCCGCCAGGGTGCGCGCTTTCGAGCGGGAGAGGCAGCTGCAGCAGAGGGCCGCCGCCACCACGGTGGGTGCTTCTTTCTGTGTTGTTGCATCGTTATTGTCGAGACACATGTACCCGGTACCTGGTCTACCTGGTATTACGACGCGCTCAGTGTTGGTGCTTCGATCAGTAAAACAATGGGATTGGATTGAATACTGCCACGCTAGCGCGGGGAGTGGACTTCGATCCGAGCGGTGGTGGACGGAGTAGCCGTCTGTCGTGCTTGCAGGCGCAGACGACGCCCACCACAGAGGAGTCGGCCCTTCTCCAGTTTCTCCGCAGCCTGGGGGAAGAAGAGGAGGAGGAGGAGTCGACGAGCGCCGCCCCTTCGACAGTATGTCGCTCGCACACACGTCGATATGCTCTCGCCCAACTTTGTCTACCGTATAGTCGTCTTCTCCTCCTACTGCAGGAGCTGCACACGACGGCCAGCAGCGGAGGCCTCACTTCGGCTACTGGAGAGCAGTCGACGACGACGACTGCCCCTTCGCCCCAGCAGCAGGTGACTCGCGCCGTCACAGTCTCCTTGCTTCTTCTGTCTTTCCGCGTAGAACGCAAGTGTAGCGGTAGTGCGCACCTGCCAACGTCGTCGTAGCAGTCTGCAAGACAGGCGCGCTGGCTTTGGAGCGAATATCGTCTGCAATCGGATTACGGTAGCGGCGCCTTTGGAACCACCGACGAAACTGACGCGTATGTATTCCCCATCTCAGCAGGGCAGCAGTGGCCCCAGTGGACCGGCGACGGGTTGGCGCCAGCCGCCGCCCGTGATCGACAGCGCAAGCAGTCTGGGCAGCAGCGCCACTGAGGGAAGCGCCGCCGCCGTTCGGGCCTTCGAGGAGCGGAGGAAGAAGGCGCTGCTTCTGAGACAGAGGCAGCAACAGCAGAGAGCCACCCTGGTGGGTGCCCCTTTGGCTTTGGTGGAGTGAGAGTCAGTCAACTGGCGTGTATTGGTAGCACTGGTCGTCGTAGACCCTCTGTTGCGCTCCCTGACGCCAGACCCAATTCGTAGGGCATCCGTCCTTGCGCGGCATCTGCCCGCGCCGAATCGGTAGATTGAGACGGCGCTCCGCTCGGGCGCCTACAGCGAAAGGGTCTTCTTTACGCTTCCTTCGTAGTATACTGTAGTTTGCAGCGCACACTTCCTTCTATCGGTACAATCGTCGAATAGTACTACCTTTTCAATGGTAGCTATGTTTGCGCTCGCGGCCTACCAGCCAATTGGATAGAATTGTCAGTGAGTGATGCCGCCGTGCAACAGGTTCCCCCCGCTTGTGAATTCCTGAAGCTACACCTCTGTGGGCGCCGTTTCTCCCTCCACTAAATACAATTGACGTTCCCCTAGGAGGTACTGTAACTTCCTTTCAATCGGCCAATGACACTCTGAAGTTCGAACGACGCTTTCTGAAGGCAACAGTGGCGTCGACTCGTCATCTGCCGTCGAACCTTCCAGCCATCCCAAGTGGCAATGTGCCGTCGATGTCGTTGGACTGCCAGTGACTTCTGAAGCTCTGAAGAGACTCACAATAACTCTCTCGGCTTCTTCAGAAAGGTGTCATGGGCCGCTTTAGTCTCTCAGCGTCTTGGCGCTAACTTTGTTTATTCTGTGTGGGGGTTCCAGAGGTGTAGCTTCTTCAAAGGTCCCTGCAGTAGTTCATAGGAATCGACGGGTTACTTGAACAATAATGTTGTTCCGCTCTTTCCCAGCTATCACTCACACTAACCACTCGAGGCTGGAATGTTGCGACTTGCGTGACATTCCCCTCCCTCCACCACGACACCCCTTCCCAGCCCCCCCCCCCCCCGCTCCCGCATGCGTCGGTCTCGACGAATACTAAACGAACAAAGCATTCGTTTCAGTGAACAAGGAATCAGGTCATCACTTCTCTCGGGACTACGAAACCGTTGCTAACCAACTTTCAAGTGTTTAGACAGTTTCAGAGTTCAGTCGACGCTTCTAGCCGCTCTACTGTCAAGCGAGCCAATATGGCTGTGTGACCCCGGGACTACTACTCACTCAGCGTACCATTTGGGTACTTGCTCGCCGCATGGTTTCTTTGCATGATTTCTATTTCTCCCCAGATTCTCCGCATGTCCGATTCCTGCATGCCACCACCATTCCTTCCAACTGAATCAACTTTTTGGCAACTTCGCGCTTTGACAACCATTGGCTTCTTCGATCCTCTATCGACTGCGCTCGTTTCGCTTCTGTTCCCACTTCTATTGACTAGCCGAAGTGGGCGTTGTGCATTTGGCAATCAATTATCACCCGACTTTTATTCTCAGGCGACGCCGGAGACGCCGACGGAGGCGTCGTTCACAGGCGTGGAAGAGGAGGAAGAAGTGGAAGTAGAGGAGGAAGAGTCGGCCGCCGCCAGTCCCCAGCCGACGGCAAGTGCCTCGCAGTACTCCGACATACATCATCGTGTAGTAGGTAGTACTCTTGATGAGTGCGCGCGCCAATCTCTCGATTGCGCAGTTGGATTACGGTAGCCAGCCTGGAGCGCGCATCTGTAGTAACACAGTTGTCTCCCCTCTCTCTAGATGGGCCAGCTGTGGCGCCAGCCTCCGCCCTTCGTGGGCAGTGAGAGCAGCAGCGACGAAGACGAGGAGGAAGACGACAGTGCCGCGCTAGTGCGGGAGTTCGAGGCGCGCCGACAGGAGGCGCTGCGCCAGCGCCAGTTGCGTCCGCATTTGTTTCTGACTTTCGACTTCTCAATGCCAAGACAGTTGTCAACGCTGGCACTTTGCCACGCGCAATCTACGACATCTTCCAGAACATTAGTGCTCTGAAACCGAAATGGTTCTCACTAATCGATCTAGCTTCAGGCTACAACCAAATCGAGTTATCCAAGGAAGCGCAGCGAATGTACGGCAATCGTCTGAGCCTGGCACCTGGGGGCCCGCTGCGGTTGGGAAGCCAACGGCCCGGGGCGGGTCAAGGACCACATGGAGGAAGCGGTTGGGCGTCATCGACAAAAGCACATCCTCCTCCTTTGAGGCCTCGTGGGTGGGGGGGGGGACTTAGATACTCACCTCAAGCTACTCCAAAAGATCTTTGCCAAGCTTCGGGAAGTCCAACTACGACTCAAGCCGAAGAAGTGCGAGTTCCTGTGCAAGTGCGTCAAGTTCTTGGGCCTCCTGGTCGACAAGAACGGCATCCGCACCGATCCAGACAAAGTCTCGGCCATCACGGACTACCCACCGCCGCGCAACATCAAGGAGCTTCGACAGTGGCTAGGAATGGCTGGGTACTTTAGAAAGTTCATCGAACGGTTCAGTGTTTTAAGCAAACCAATGACGCGACTCCAAGAGAAAGACGCGCCCTACGTCTGGTCGGACGAGTGCCAATCGGCCTTCCAAGAACTCAAGAAACGACTGACCGAGGCACCGGTGCTAGCGCACCCGAACTTCGCCAAGCCTTTCTACATCGAGACAGACGCCAGCGTCGACGGCGTCGGGGCACAGCTACTCCAGAAGTACGGTGAAGATAACGGTTACGCTGACGCTCAGACGTTAGCAAGCCTGGAAAAGCCAGTCATCAGACTCGGCGATTTCAAACCGATAGCATTCGTTAGCAAAGCTTTCAACCGAGCTGAGCGGAACTACGCCGCCTCAGAACAAGAATGCCTAGCAGTAGTATTTGCCTGCAAAGAATTTGCGTCCTACTGCTACCGTCTGCCAGTATATGTGATTACAGACTGTGTCGCCCTAACAGCTCTGCTTTCAAGCAGATCTCTTTCAGGCAAGCTAGCCAGATGGGCACTGACAATTCAAGAACTCAACCCAGTCATCATCTACCGGCAAGGCGGGGTAAACAAGATGGCTGACGGCCTGTCACGCCGACCCCTGTCAGCCTGGGACAAGATGATAGCAGAGAGCACTGCTGTCGATACCGACCAGGGCACCTCTGATGTCCACACCCTTCAAGCGGTCGAGCAGAACGAGATAGTGCCAATTCTTTCCCTGAAAGATGGCAGTGATGCTGCTGCAGTGAGAGAACTACAGTACGCTGATCCGTTTTGCAGGAGACTGATCGATTACTTCGAGTCAGACACCATCGACCTCAAGGGACCCGACCTCGAGAAATTCATCTGCGAGGCACGTTTCTACGTCGTCTGGGAAAGAATGCTGTGGCGAGACGACGGCCTCTACGCCGAGCCGCGTGTGGTAGTACCTGCTTCCGAGCGCAAGGTACTCATGTGGGAAGCGCACGCTGCGCCTACATCAGCACACGCCGGTCCAAGAAAGACGTGGCAACGACTGGAAGCCAAGTTCTTCTGGCCACGGATGCGGAAGGACGTCTTCGACTATTGCGAGACCTGTCTACCATGTGCACATCGCCGGGGACAGCACAAGCGGCACTACGTGCCCTTGATGCACGTCAAGTCTGAGAATCGGCCAATGCACACCATCGCAATTGACGTCCATCATGTTGGACCGTCTGTCAGTGGGAATAAACATACGATTTTAGCCTACGACATCTTCACCAAGCTCGTGGCCGGCACAGCGGTTCCAGACGAGAAGGCGTCCACGCTGGCAAAGGCGTTGATCGATCACGTCTTCTGCATCTATGGACCGCCAAGGCTAATCCTGTCAGACCTGGGTGCAAATCTAACTTCGTTGATTTTCCAGGAAATGTGCAAGATCTACGGGATCAACCGTCTATTCACGACGGCTTACAACCCCAAGTGCAACGGCGCAATCGAGTCCTTTCACCGGGAACTTGACAACATGCTTGCGCTCGTTTCGCGCACAAAACCAGAGTGTTGGGACCAAATGCTCCCAACAGTCATCTATGCCTACAACTCAAGACCGCACACGACGACAGGAGTCCCACCTTTCCTGATGACCTTCGGGAGGTATCCTGATCACCCTTCGCAGTCTCCACTGGGAACAGCTTCTGAGTTGAATCTCACGAAATATACCACTGATCAGTACTTGGATCTGCTTCGTCAGACTCATGCTGAAGTGTACACTCAAACAGGATACGCCTCCGAGAAAGAGCTAACTCGACGGAAAGCCGCTTACGACAAGCGCGCGGTGCCGGACATCTACAAGGAGGGCGACATCGTCTTCTTCTACAGCCAGCGCCACCGCCGGGGAAAACTCTACAAATTGCTCAATCCGTATGTTGGTCCGATGCGTATCGTGCAGTTGCGGGGAAATACAGCGACATTGCAGTACGTCGATCGTCCAGACCAATTTGAGAAAGTTCATTTGGAAAAGTTGAGTTTGGCGTATACCGCACTTGCGAGCATGCAAGGTGCATCGCCAAAGAGAACCAATTAGTCAGTCTTTCAAAAGACAAGGCTACCGTATCCAAAACTGGGTAAAAGATTACGGTGACAAGAAACTTCAAACGTCCGATTGGTCAATTCAATTCAAATGGACCAATCACCAACAATAAAGTGTATAAGCGGCCCGAAATTTCGGCGCCAATTCAAATTCAACACAAAATCGATAATCGCGAGATGACTAAGCGTGCATCGCGATAACAAGCGACGCCATATAACCAGCGTCTACAACGAGTTTCGTCATTCTTCGGAACGACTTTTCGAGAGCCTTCGGAACTCTTCGAACTCTCATAGAGTGAAAATAGTAAAAATTCGAGCTTTTCTTCAGCGAATTCTTTCGCGGCAGCCCACAATGCCGCCTAAAAAGAAGAAGCCCCCGCAGCCGCCGGGGCAGCAACAGTCTCAACAGTCCAAATCGGACCAGAAGAAGGCCGAATCGGCCAAACAGGCCAAAGAGGACAAGAAGAAGCTGAGCGCCGACGACAAGCGAGTCCGTCTCCAGGAGCG